>VYZQ01034353.1:3095-21039 GCA_013400655.1 Mystacornis crossleyi | reverse complement strand
GTTTCAAACTCTGTTATGGACTGAAATCCCTAAGCCAGAGGTCTTTTCTCCATGAAGGCAAGATAGCTGCAAAAAATGACTTAGAAAGACATGAAAGGTGATTTCTCTACAAATGAACATATAAGAAACCCATGTCCAAAAGACAGGTGGTTTTAACTAATGATACCTGTTAGGCTTTGGGGTTTTTTACAGAACTGTAAAAGTTTCAGATGTCTATGGTCCTCCAAATCTCAGGAACACAGAGATGCAGGAACCCTAAGGTTCAGATTGTGTCCCGAATTGGCTGGAATTGAGGGGATTCATTTGTGCCTGTGCTAATAAACCCAGCACTGGAATTTAACTCCTGCAGTGAGGGCTAAGGCTGGCAGTGTGAGAAAGCTCACATACAGATCTCTGCAGGAAGTCTCAGCCCCTGGAGTTTTAAGCTTGCAAGAGGAAAACAGATTTATAAAAGCTTTTTGGAGAGGGAAGAATGAGCCATTTATTAGTTGAATTTTTGGGAGGCATCCAGGAAGACTGAATAAATGTATGCATAGTAAAAACAATTTTTTCATGGGATACTTGAAGCCAGAGAGTCATGAGAGGTAATCTGGGACAGGGAACATAGTGACTGACTATCTATTTATTAATAAGGAGATTTGGCACTTTCTCACAGCAGTTTTGCAGACACTCAGCACTTCAAAGGACCTACCAAGTTAAAAATCTTCAGCCCCCTTATGTCTGTCAAACACGCACATGATTCAGCTGTCGCAGAGGGACACAGGTGCCCAGAGCTGAACAAAAGAAAAGACAATGATAAGAATCCACAGCAAAACTGCAATGAGTGACCCATTTCATGCCTTCCATCAAAGACTCTGTTCAGAACACTCTCCCACCAGGCCAGGGCCAAATCCCCAAACCTCAGAATGTCAATGCCCAGTTGTTCTACACATAGCTTTGGTACAAAATGTCTGATACAAAAGCATTGTGAAAAGTTTCCATCTTGCTCCCTCAGCTTTCACATTCTCCATTTTTCTTACATGAGAATTCTTCTGACACTCTCAGGGAAGTCAGTTTTCTCTGGACAGCTTAAAAATTAAATAGGTACTATAAACTTCCCAACAGAAAGAAGCTGGAAAAAATTGTCCAGTTTGCTAAGAGAACTGAAACTTCAATTTGCTGTTTTTGGAACTACAGACCTGAGTTAGATTCTAATACAAGAACCTATTAAAATATCCAAAGGCAAAAGAACTATTCTGGGAGGAGAGGTCTCCCAAACTACCTGTAGGCAGTGACAGCTCAATAATATTTGATTCATCCCCTAAAGCATATTTGTCAAGAAGAAATATCTCTGATGATATTTCCAAGAGAACTGGACATGAGGGATGACCTTCATAAATAAAGGCACTCAGACCCACAGCAGGTGCTATGTATACATGTATCATGTCTCTTTCTGTCTCTTCCTTCCTCTTAAAAGAGAACAGAAGAAGAGTAAGAAGAACCTTCTACTCGATGTGGTGGTGTCTTGGAAACCTCAACATTTTTTGCTGATTCCAAATTTGCATCAGGAACACGAAAAAGGCTAAATTAAACCTTTTTTTTTTTTCTGTTTCTCACTCCTTTATATAAACCAGATAGAAGATACTGCAACTGAAAAAGTTCTGAAAAAATTAGACCAGTACACTAAAGGCAACCAATCATTTCTGAAAGCAATGCTGTAATATGATAGAAACATCTAATATTTTAAAAACAACCTGGGGCTGTATTCCATCCCTCCAGTCCATAGAGTTAGAAACTGTTCAACTCTCAGCATAATTTAGAGCAGCCCCTGAAACTTTTGAAGTTCTCTGACATCCAGTAATAATCCCAGCCACGCCAGCAGGACCACTGACATTCTGAAATATCTTTTTTCCATAGTGTGCTTCCCCAACATCTCCTCCGCTGAGGCACCTAGGAGGGTTCGAGGCAGTCAGCCACTTTAGCTCCTCAGACTTCATGGAAGAAGGGAAAACCTCAGTTCTCCATTTAGGGAATACAAAGAGTAAGAAGGGCCTGCCTGACAAGATGTAGTTGAGGCATAGCTTATATACAATCAGCATCAGAATAAATTACTTGGTGGTGTTAACATGCAGCCAAACTTAGTTTATCTCCTCAAAAGAGGCAGTATAAAGTCAAGGCTTCCATGCCTGAAAACTCAAGTTATCCAGATTTTCCAGAAAGCCACTAGCTCATCTCCATTTCCTACTTTTCAGACCAAACACTTAAGTTGTAGGCATTAAATTAATTTGTACAGAATCTATTACTGGTAATCCTTCATCACATTTCATTTTCAGGATCATTTCCTTTGTTTTTACAAGACACATTGACTAAAAGAAATTTTATCACTAATAATACACAATATCAGAATCATTTCTTGCTTCTCTTCGTCAGGAGTATGTGGCCAGACCTATTCATTCTATAAATACATCAGTTTTTGTGGTGTATTGCCCTACCTGAAGCATGGTCCAGATACAGCAAGCAACAAAACACTGTTTGCTCTCAAACCACCTCATTGTTTTCGCCCTCAAACTTCCTTCATCTTTCAGTTGTCACTAATTATTTTTAAACACTCGTGCACAATGATTATGATGTGGTTACAGAGGATGGCATCTTCCCTACTAAATTTAAAAGTCTACTGGGGTCTTAGGAATCTTGCTGTCTCTCTCTATTGTCAACAGCAAAGGACAGACAGGTTTACAGGGTGACGCTTCAACCCTTCCAAGAAGTGGGCAAAATGCTGTTGCCTGGGTATAAAACTATCCAGAAGACCCTGCACACAGAGAGATAATCAGTCATTCTGTGTTACCATGGAAAGACTAAGAAGGATCTCAGGTTCTGGAAGTGTATGTTTTGGGTGTGGTTCTACTCATCCATCGATTCATCTACAATCGCAGTGGTGGAACACAGAGTTTATTAAATTCACAGGGGGTGATTACTTTTGAGTGTCAGGGCATGAACAGTAGATACCTTGAAGGACAGATTTCTTCATAATTTGAAAATATGAATTAGTAAAATATGAAAAAAATCAACACAGCCAAACATAAAATGTTGCAGATAGCTAGAAATTATCAATTTGACTTAGTGAAAAAGATTGTGAGATGGTACATTAGATGACACATTGAGATTTTTTCTTTTTCTCTATGCATTGATGTCTGGAGGAGCCTATATCTAATTAATGGCTAAAAACTACATCTATGTAAAGTGTTTAGAATCCTAATATATGCACTTTATGTATATAATGTTAAGAGAAAGAGAGAAATAAGAAATAAGTCACTGTGTATTTCCTCTCTATTAATAAACTCTTCTCATTACATACGTGATCACTTTTATTAAAAGAAGAAGATCCTCAGTTTAGTACACCAGACATTCAAGGTCATGTCATTTCTTACCTTAATGCAGAGTAAAGAACAGAAGATAGGACAAATATTTCAGCACTTTCCCTATTCTTTCTTGAGCTAAATTAATTTCAGAATCTGCACTTGAAACATAAGACTTATGTACAAAGTGCCCCAGACAAAACACCACAGATACAGAGGACATGGAATAATGGTTACAATCCATGCCAGGAAGAGGAAAGATCACATTACACCTGGGAAAGAGAGTGTCTAAGCAAACCTGCAAGGGACTTGAGCTCTCCAGGGAATAAACAATTCTGCACTATCTGTGACAGCACTAAATTTCAATAAAAAATTAAGGTGAAGGAACAAGGAAAAAGAGTGCAATATTTATAGAAAATATTTTTTGGTAAGTCATAACCAGTACATAAAGTCACAAGATGATTTGAAAAAGCGATCAATTGTTCCTAAAGACAGATGAACAGAATAAACAAAGAAAAAATAAAAACTGTATCATAGGTTGTCCTCAGCCTTTCTCTCCACAATGCTAAGCAGTATTTAGCTGTACTTACAGTTCTGTTTCCCGGACTTCACTCCTCCAATATGTGCCAAACAATCAGAGGGAGCTTCTCTGTGCTGACTGTGTCCCTTCTGACAAACTCTCCTCTCAAGTTAATCTAAAAGTGAAGATCTGGAAAAATGTCTTGTTATGCAGCAGCAATCAGCCTTTTTTCCTGAGAGATTTTTCTCTAAATTGCCAAACATTTTAATGACTGGAAGTCACTAGTTTTTGTCTTCTAACTGACTTGTTAGCACATATTTTCTCCTAAATCAGAATGAATCCTAATGATGACTCAAATGCCAGGAACATTAAGTTCATGACTTCATACAAATGCAAAAAAAATTTTGTGATTTCACATGAAATTCATGAGTTACGTGCATATAAGTCCCTGGAAATATCACAGATTCCAGTTAATACCTACAGCCAAATTTTTCCCTGATTTACACCATCTGCCACCATATAAGAGTCACTCACTAAAAATCTGTGGAAGATTTGGCTCATTACACAGTTTCATTTATTTGGTATTATATACTGCAAAGGAACAGAAAAAACTCCATATTATAAAAACCCCTAGTCCATTCTCATACAGCAAAGCTTAAACATTTTCTTTCATTTGTGCTGACAGAATTGTCATTATACAGGTAATAATTTAGAATTATTTTTTTCACTCATTTTTTTCTTTTGAATTGACTGTTTCCATTTACACCTTAAACATTTAAGAACTTCTTAGTGGCTATNGTGGAAGATTTGGCTCATTACACAGTTTCATTTATTTGGTATTATATACTGCAAAGGAACAGAAAAAACTCCATATTATAAAAACCCCTAGTCCATTCTCATACAGCAAAGCTTAAACATTTTCTTTCATTTGTGCTGACAGAATTGTCATTATACAGGTAATAATTTAGAATTATTTTTTTCACTCATTTTTTTCTTTTGAATTGACTGTTTCCATTTACACCTTAAACATTTAAGAACTTCTTAGTGGCTATTTTTTTTTTATAGTTTGAATCACTATTGTCAGACAGGTTGTGCTATATAAAAGAGATGTTCGAGACTTTGTCCTTATTTTTGATGTGAACACACTGTTGATTTTTCATTGATGAAATACACTTTGAAACATTGTGGTGATTCATAGTAGCAGACATTCATTGCAAAAATTTTTGTCCTTTCATGCCAACCAACTTGCAGTGATAATGGCAGATACCAGGTGCTGCAGTTGTAGTGGTTGTTTCGAGCTACGTGATTCAGTTTAACTGGGTACTTTATCCACTGGTATCCTATTCTTTTACTGCTCTGCTATTGTCCCTCCAGCAGCATCCTCCAAAACAATTTTGTCAACTGCAGAAACCAAACTAGTCATTTCAATTCTCCCTAAGAAAGCAGGGAAAATAAGCACCAATCTTTTTTCCTCCTGCTGTCTTTCCAGAGGACTCTGAATATGTAGCACTTTCTGCTAATGCACTGAATCGTTATCTTCTGTGTAATTTCAACATTATATTGTCAGTTCTGAATGTTAATGTTGATCCTGAGCCAACACCAACAGTTTCAGATTTTTTACAGATTTTGAACTTTTCAACTGTGGTGAACTTTATTTTCTGTCTTTTTCCCAGGTTCTGATGGGATTTTATATCACGTTGAGTAATATTTAGACCACCCACAAAGGTCTCTAAAATCAAGATTTTTAAGAGTAGTTCAGTCCTTTCTCTTCAGAATGCCCAGATTCTGTCTTCACACAGAAACAAAACAAAGGTAGATTCCATATCCAAACCTCCTATTAAAAGTTTCATTTGTTCTGTAGTTATCCACTGAATACATAGTCAAGCAGTGTCAAAGTGCAGATTAACAGAAGGTATCCTGGATCACATGCAACTCTCATGCATATAGTTTAGGAGACACCGAGTCCAAAGATAGATCTAGAAGTGATCAGAACAGGGAAAATGGTGCAATCTTCTCTGCTGGAGATAACAGAATCTATACCAACACATTACACCCTTAAATAGTAAACCATAGCAAAGGAGGCCCACTTCTTCCCCATTTCACACATGTAGGATCACAAGCTCATGCTAGAGGAAGGCAACCCAGTCATTTGAAAACATGGTTTGATCCATATCACTGGAATCATTTATGGATACAAAATATAAGCCAGAAGAGTCAGAGATAACGGTTTCCTACAAGAATGGTGATTTCAGATACGATGAAGAATGCTTAACAGCCATTTTGCCTAGACATTTCTAGATACAGAATTTCACTGAACATGCCTAGAAACAGAACGGGCATTCAAAGAAAAAAGAAAAATAATTCTAACTCAAAAAAAAACCCTTTTTTTACATAAACTCTCGCAGAAGGTAAAGACTTATGTTTCAAAGAAGATTCATCCCTTACAGAAGATGACTGAAGGCCAAGGCTTGTGAACACCTGCCAAATGGAGGAACTTCCATCTTGGGATACTCATCTTGAAAAGCTAATACATCTGGTTGTTTAAAAAACACTGCTAGTTCTACCAAAACCAGTGATTTGGGTGACAGAGCCATATCACCCGTCCCTTGGAAAGCACAGTTGTGTTTTGAACACCTTTGGCTTTACATTTTAATTTGTGGTGACTATGAGCCAAGGTACAGTTAAGGCAAAGAAGGATAAATACAAATGAAAAGTTTAATGAACTATAAAAAAAGATATAAAACTCCATTTCTGTCATGGGTCAGAACAGATTTCAGAAGGAAAACTGAAGGGTTTTACTTTCAACAGCTTCACTGATTTTGAAAACAGTAATCACTAGAGAAACCAACAAATAGTGAGATGACAGGGGATCGTCATTTTGGCTAGTCTTGGGAAATACAAGATCAAAAATAATTCAAAGGTTTCGTGGATGTTTATATTCTATAATGTCTTCCCATCCACTTAGTCCCATTAATATCCTTCTAGTCTCCAAGACTTCTGAAACTGTCAGTTATTATCCAGTGTGCTGTAAAAGACCTTCATTTGTATCCTTGGCTTTGACACTGTACCCTGTCTGCATCCCGTTCCTGTGATGAACACCTGCACTGACATTCCTTCTCAGCAAATAGATTTTGTTACAAATGATCCCATTATTGATTTTGTAGTAAGTTGAGTAAATCCTGTCTCAAATACAGTATGGTGGTTATGTTTCACAGCCCTCAGTACCTTATTGGCATTCAAGTTGTGCTAGCCCCCACTAAAATCATTCTGTTGTGGCATGAAGCACAAATATATTTTACTGTTACGCTTGCTGCAGTGCTGCCAATTATTTTAATGCTGCCATATGAGAAATAAATGAACACTTAGATGTTTGTTTCAGCAGCTGATTTTTAAGCAAAATCATTCTCTGCATTCTTTGCAGAATGTGCTTTGATCATGACAAAATCTGGATCACAGAATCTAGCCAACTTCTTGTGAGGCAAGCCTGCCTTTTATAGACAGACACAACATAGATGCCTCTTTTTAGTATTTTTGAGTTAATGTGGTATATTGTTGCCTTTAATACACTAAAATTAGCAAAGTCTGCAACAGCAGATTGCAAAATAGACATCACATTTTAACCACTGCTGCCCTCTTTGCCAATAACAACCCTTAGAAATAGGAGCAGGGGTTTTTTGAATCACACACTAAAAAATTAAACATCCTTTCTCTGTCCCTTTCCCGCTTCTATGAAACGATTTCTTTCTGGTCCCAAAGAGTGCTTGCATTTGAGGGACAGACCTTCAGTCCGTCACATGGAACTGATTCCTGTGTTCAATAGTAATAAGGCCTGTCACATTATAGTTTGCTGATAAAAAGCTAAACAAGATTGACAGGTAAATCTAAGGAAATTTGGAGGTCAAGAGGTTACAAAACCTCCCCGTGTGATGCTGACCACACAGTCGCCCGGAGGTTGTGCGGCGTCTTACTGCTCGAGGTGTCCCGACGGGCAGGGGCGGGAGCAGCGCGGCAGACGCGGCCGGCTCCCGCGGGGAGCGGGCTGCAGGCTCGTGTTAAGATAGCGTCGGAGCGCCGGTAAAGGAGGAGAGAGGGGCTTCCTGCTCGTATTCCAATCCTTTGTTCCCGGACGGAGGACAATCGTGGAGGACTTGGAGCAAATATGACATTATTCTTCCGCAGCTGAACTCTTGAATCTCTCCCCGCACTTCCTGATTGAACCTGTATGGGATTTTAAGATTCCACTTACTTATGCACAGATAACTGAAAACCAAAGAGATTTTTATGTCAAGGTGGTGGCTGAGAGGTAGGTAGGCAGCCAGAGGCAGAAGTAGCTTTGGAGCTTGAGCTGTTTTCTCAGCAAATTACCACTCAGAGCAAAAGACAGAAAAGGGTGCAGACCTGCCTTTAATAGGTTTATCTCATGAACATTTTGTGAAGATTCTCACAGATAACTTGTGCAGGTTATATGACTAAAAAGGCAGAGACCAGGGACAGAATTCATCCCCTCTCTTTCAGATATCTACCTTGCCTATATCCCAAATATTCATTCTCAGATCCCTGTATGACAGCAAGAAAACAGACTTTCCTTGGGAGCACTTCACCTGACAATGACATGGAGATTCAGTATCCAAACCTTTCTGAGAAAATCCATTGGCCAGCGGCATTTGATGACTGGCACAGGGACCACAGTGTATGAAAAAGTTGTATGGCATCAGACACAAAATCACACCCTGATTTGTGTCTGTTTCCTAATGGCAGAAGGCACAATGGGTAGAAGGAAATCACCCCAAGGGTTTTCCTTACCCTATATATTTCAATTCCTTCCGAGGGCAGTGTCAACTAGAGCTGCACGTGCCGACAGCTGGTGCCATTCATTTTTGTTACACACATCTGCTGTCTTCTTTAAATGCTTTCTCCATAATACGGATTTTTTTCCAGGCTTTAGATTGCATTTCTAGGTAGCTGGGAAGAGGGAACAGAAGATTGTTTACAGCCTGCAGAAGTGGAGAAAGGTTCTGTGCAGAAGTGAAATGAAGAGGCTTCTTGGCACAAAATCAACCTGCCACAGTGTGTTGTGCTTGCCTGTCTGCCCTAGAGCCTGACTGTCAGTGTGCACTGTGCGAGTGCACGCACTTCAAAGAGTTACTTCGGTTTACTCCTGCCGAGAATTTGCCCCCCAGGCTATAAAGTACTTACCAGGCACATGATATATATCTTTACCCACTGTTTGCTTATATGTTATGCATCCTTCTTTGTGATGTAGCATTGTTGTTGAAAGGCACAATGAAAGTTTGAACTAGTAAAACCTACTATATTGTGACATCCCACCCATATATTCATCAGCAATTCTTTCTGCTAGTTAAATTCGAGACAGAGAAGCACTACAGTATTTCTGATTTGAATACTGTGCTTTGCATTGGGATTTAAAGAAAAAAAAAGACATCAGTTGGAATTATGTAAATCCTATTCAAAGGAAAAAGAGTCTACTTGTTGATATTTGTTCTGGCAGAATGCATGCTCCATGTTGACATGTTTTTCCTGAATTACACAAGCTGATGCTTGTAAAACATACCAGAACCAAATCGACATAGCACAACTCAATCATTACCATAGAACTACAAATTTAATGCATTGTTGACCCAAAGGGTAGGTGCAATTAGCTAGACAGCTTATTTTTCCTGGAAAAATTCCTTTTTTTTTCCATTTTTTCCCCTTGGAAATATGATTGATAATTTAATGTAGAAATTAAAATCAAAATAAAAATGATAGTTTTCAAAGGCACAGATCACTAGTTTAAGGGTATCCTTCTGCTGAGCAGCCAGGATAGGAACTATCATGGCAATGAAGTTTAGCTTTATGGTCACAGTAGCGATCACCTTGCAATGGATGCTAAGTGCAAACATTTATATCAAAATGACATTTACTGCTTAAAAACAGAGCCATTTTGACACATGGATGAAAAACAAACTGTTAAGAAAACAAAACAGACAGTTAAAGATGTAACTTTAAAGATATTTGATAAACATGTGGTGCTAAGGGGAAATGCATTGCTAAGCAGCTAAGGGAAGAGAGCTTGACTCTCCTAAGAGCTCTCTAGGAGCTAAGCGTCTAAACTTCAGCTTCAACACTATGTAGCTTTGGTGGCAATCACAGTTTAACTGTTTTATCCCCTCCCTCATGTCTTCCTACCACAGGACACTCCTTTTGGCTGTTCTGTAACAGCCATTCATGGCATTGTGTGGTCAAATTGTTAGAGCTAAAGAACAACTTAGTTGTTGCATACATAACCCAAAAAATTTGCTGCACAATGACTTGAGCAAGCAAGCATGTCTTGACCTCGTTGTGGGATTGTGAAGTGGGATGAGCAGGTACAGCTTAATGTGATACTAATACAAAGGTCTTAATAGCTGTGCTGGCTATGATTAGGGTGGAGTTAATTTTTTTCACAGTGGGGCTGTGCTTTGGATTTGTCATGAACACAGGGTTGATATTACAGAGGTATTTTTGTTATTGCTGAGCAGGGCTTACAAAGCCAAAACCTTTTCTGATTTCCACACCGCCACACTGGTGAGGAAGTTGGGAGTGTGTGGGAGGCTGGGAGGAGACACACCAGGACAGGTGATCCCAACTGCCCAAAGGGATATTCCAGACCATATGGCATCATGCTCAGTATATAGAGCTAGGGAAAAGAAGGAGGAAGGGGGGAGGAATTTTGAAGTGACAGTGTTTTTCTAGAGAATAACCACTATGTGTAATGGTCCCTACTTTCCTGGAGATGGCTGAACACCTGCTTGCCCTTGAGAAACCCTTAATTAATTCCCTGTTTTGCTTTGGTTGTGTGCGTGGCTTTTACTTTCTCTATTGAACTGTCTTTATGCCAAGACATGAGTTTTCTGGCTTTTACCCTTCCGATTCTCTCCCTGGTGCTGTTGGTGGGGGAGTGAGCAGCTGTGTGGGACTTGGCTGCTGGCTGCTGTTAAACCAGAACAATAGCCCGCCATCATAACCTAAAGGTAATCATCCAGGGTCCCTAAGGGGCCCTTTTAGATATGTGACCTGCCCTCTGATTCGTCAAGATTGCCTACACAGATGTTTTTGGAAGTGTATATATCTGACCCAAAATAGACAAATTCAATGTAGACATTCACATCTGAGCTCACTGTCCCAAGCTCTCTGTGTAGTCAGCAGAGAGACAGTTACACTCAAAATGAGATTCATGTGACTTTTTTTATGACTCCTTCATGATTAGATGAATTGAACAGTAAAATGGACAATCTGTCTTCACTGCCTACAGAGACAGCCTGGGTAATTAGCTCCAGTAGATTGGAGACACCCACTTTTGCTCAAGGGAAACGCACTGCTTTTGCTCTCCAAACCTGCTGCTGCCCCCAATTCAGTTCATAGTCTGCTGACTGAATTCAGAAAGTCACATCACTAATTGTATATATAACAGATATGTTTTTACATAGCAAGTCAGGAGAAAGAACAAAGTGTTTGTGTGCATGCTAGAGGAGAGAGAAGAGAGCAAGGTCTTGATAAACACTGGAAATCACATGGCAGCAGCTGGGAATCAAAGCTAACCTTGAAGAAACCTGCAATGAGCCACAAACAAGACTTTCTCCAAACAGTCTGTGCCTAGGCTTGCCTGTCCCAGCATGTTTTCAGGGTATTCAGGCCCAAGATAGGACTTGTTTATACTGACTCTATGAACACCCAAAAGAGCTATCAGATCTCAAATATTTAACATTGTGAATGATGAATGAAGTGCAGGCACAGCAGAGGCACAGGGCCAGGGGTTACCATTCAGTAAGAGTTTCTACCCCAAACTGCAATTTGTAGAACTAGCCTGTCTCCATTAATGGGTGAGATAGCACAGATTAACAGATTAGATTGGATGCTTAATTTTCAGACAAGAAAGTGAGATCAAATGAAACCCACCACTAAATGAGTCTCACAGTTAGTTTGCTTCAAGTTATGAGGAAATCTGTACAAGGAAGTTGCAAGATGGATTTTACCTTTACTTTACTATGATGCATCCGGATAATTTGGAATCAAGAACTGTCATTTTTTAAACCAGAACCTTCTTTTTAAAATGAAAACCTTTGTGATAGAACTCACCTGATAAAAGATATACGCCCACACACTCACACCAAATAAGAAATCAAATTAATCAATTCATACATTTCTGCACAATTAATAAAATCAGTCATACACACAACACTTTCTTTTTAGAAGACCATGAATTAATTTCATTAGTGTTTCATTAATGACATAGAGGGAAATAAAAAGCTCTGTTCCTACCTTCTCTGTTCAACCAGCCACAAAAGGAACTAATCATTTTGTTGCTGTTTTTTTGCTGCAATCTCAGATGTTGTTTTTAACTGAAAGACAAAAAAAAAATTACTAGGATGTTCTTGCTGTCAAAGAAAGGCAAAAAAATCCTTTAATTTATAGAAAAAAGAATGTGTTTCCTCCACAAATTTCAAAACCCTGACTGTTTTGTTCCTGATCGTTTCCACAAAAAAAGGATTAGATAGGCTCCAACATACTTCAAGACTACTTCATAAAGCCATTCTAATTTAACTCTGAGATTGTCAGCATTTTGGGAGAGAATGATCCTGCACTTTCTGAAAGACAAGTGAAAAGTAAATCTGCCCAACATTGTGCTTATTTGCACTGTAGTTTCTTAGAAAAATATTTCTAATAGCACTTATTACTAACTATATCACATTTTTAAGAAGAAACAGGTCCTATTTTCAATATTTCATAAATAAAAATGTGCATTTTGAAGGGACACAATGAGACAATGTGTAATAGGACTTAATCTTATTTAAGTTAGTAAATACTGTACCTATGCACCCCTTTCCAGTCAGAATCAAGCTCCCAGGCAGCCTTCCATCCAGCCATTCCCCAAGTCTGCTGAACAAGGAAGACATCTGAGTAAAACCCTTCATGTGTGTGAAATAGACTTGGTTTTACCTGCTGTTCTCAGTGGTAAGGTAAGCAGAATGAGAAGATGTTGGAATTAAATTCATATAACCATAGAGATCTAAAACTGAGCAGGTAGTCTAAATTAATCTTCTCATGTCCCTGTTTATTTCATGGTTTGAGGTTAAGCCAGGGTTTTCCAGGCCGGGGAAAAAAAGACATCTAAGCATCATGACTATGAAAGTGAAACAGAGAAGAGCTTGACACTGTTAAAAATTGAAAGAGAAATGAGCAAAGCTGTAGTCTGTCAAATAACTCAAAAAGGTCTACAAAGGGAATATTATCAGCTGTGCAACTTATCAAAACCATTCAGAGTGTGTGTGTGTATATATATATATAGAGAGATATNGAGTAAAACCCTTCATGTGTGTGAAATAGACTTGGTTTTACCTGCTGTTCTCAGTGGTAAGGTAAGCAGAATGAGAAGATGTTGGAATTAAATTCATATAACCATAGAGATCTAAAACTGAGCAGGTAGTCTAAATTAATCTTCTCGTGTCCCTGTTTATTTCATGGTTTGAGGTTAAGCCAGGGTTTTCCAGGCCGGGGAAAAAAAGACATCTAAGCATCATGACTATGAAAGTGAAACAGAGAAGAGCTTGACACTGTTAAAAATTGAAAGAGAAATGAGCAAAGCTGTAGTCTGTCAAATAACTCAAAAAGGTCTACAAAGGGAATATTATCAGCTGTGCAACTTATCAAAACCATTCAGAGTGTGTGTGTGTATATATATATATAGAGAGATATATAGATATATATAATGAACTAAATGCAGTATGCTGCTTTCTGCTGGAGCCTAAGCACATGTGTCTGGAGTATAAACAGTTGACTAAGAACTGAGTGATAACTGTGCAAAAGGAAAATAAAAGCCATTAGCATTTACACAGAAGGGGAGTTTTGACTCATATTCTTCGGACATGGGCTGGTGGCTTCTGGTGGCTAGCTGGTGCCAACACCACCATGTTACACTTGTGACTTGCATGATATATGTAAGAAACCTGTGCAAAAATCCAGCCTTGAGTTCCAGCTGAATGATGCAAGTTCTGGAGCAGAAAATATTGCTGCTGGGTAACAAATAAATGGCCAGTCCTGGAACAAAATTATGACAATTTTTTGGGTGAGAGAAGAAAACTCTAAAAAGAAGGTAAAGTCTATGAATGACCAGGTGGCTGAAGAGGGTAACGTTGATTCCAGAGGAAGCCTGCTCATAGAAAGTGAGAGACATTATTAATTTTTACGCAGCTGAAGTTGTGTGAGAAGAATTACACTCTAAATAAGTCTCCACAATAAGTTAATACAGGAGCATTTCCCCCCCTTTTCATAGAATAAAGAAGTACATGTTATGCTTTTGGGAAACAATGGGTGCAGAAGCAGGCAATGCTTTTTCAGCCAAAGTGTTGTATATTGGTATAGTATTTGTTTCCAAAAGAAACCTGCTACCAGACGAAAATACAAAAAAATAATCATTCTAAGGGCAACAGGATGGACTTTGTACCAAGTTTCAACTCAAAATGAATATTTACAGCAACATGTAGGAAATTGATACAAAAGTAGCCTTTCTTATAGCAGTATGAATGGTGCTGCTTTAATTTTGTTTAGAATTTTGGCTGGAGGCAGTGGGAACATCAACTTTTTAATGAAAACTGAAGGCGTCCATAGCAGTGTGAATATTCTAGCATTATTGTATTCTCATATCACTTTTAAACAGCTTGAAGGGAAAAAACTTTCATTTTAAATGATTCTTGGTTAATTTGCAAAGAAATTAGTAGAAGAAAACTTCTAGAAAATAATAGAATAGCATTACTTGTGCATGTCACACAACATCAAGCCCAGAAAAGTTGCCATAAAGTACTTTTTCTTATGCCAGAATTATTCTGCTCATTTCAGAGCACTCCTCAGAGACTCATGAATTAGGAACTGGTTTCAGATGGGCCGATATCTTCAGGCATCATAAGGTGGTCTATGTCCTTCAACTTTGCCTCCTGAGCCTACGGCCCATGTATAAATTCCTAGAGGAAATATGTGATATGAATCAATCACCTGCTTTAAGCTTTAGTCATTCTAATCAGCAGGAGACCGATCTCCGGAATTCCCCACAACTAAATAAAAGAGAGCAAGAGTTATTGAACTGGTTGTAAATATTTTGGAAAGTGAGGAAGTTAAGGGAGAGAAATAACCCTTTATCTGCCCTAAGAAGCATTGTGAAGGAATTGTTAAACTTGAAGGCTGTTGTGGTTTAATCCCCAGCTGTCAGCTCAGCACTGTGCAGCCACCTTCTCACTTCTCTACACTGGGACGGGGGAGAGAATCAGAAGAGTGAGAGTGATAAAAATCATGGGCTTTGATAAAGATAGATTAATTGGTAAAGAAAAGCCACTCACACAAGCAAAGCAAAATGAATATATTCACCCTTTCCATGGACAGGCAGGTGTACTGCCATTTCCAGGACAGCAGGATTCCATCATGCCTGTGACTTGGAAAGACAAATTCTGTCACACCAATTTTCCCACTCCCTCCTTCTCCCTCCAGCTCTGTATGTTTAGTATAACACCATATTGCCTGGAATATTCTTTTGCTTAGTTCCTTGTGGTCAGCTGTCCCAGTAGTGTCCCCTCCCCAACACCGTTTTCAACAAAAATGCAAAAACAGCCTCATGACAGCTACTATGAAGAAATCTAACTCTATATTAGCCAAAATCAGCATGAAGAGCCAATAAATCCAATACTAGTAACAAGCGCAATAAATATACATGTTCAGGGTTCATTCCTTTTTCTGAGATGAGATCAATGGACTGAACTGCAGGGGGACAAGAGGGTAGGGAATGAATCACCCACTCTTCTTCTGATGTTTTTATATTTTATATAAACATTCTAACATTCTCTGGATCAGAACCTAAACCAAAGAATCTTGCTTCCAAAGTAATGTCCCTCCATTCACTGCCATATTCCCTCTTTACAACTTGACTGATGGTCCTGGTATCCAGAATAGTTCTATGGTACCGTGATCAAAGACAGAAGCCCTGGAGAATGAAATATATCCTTTAATGAGTGAAATGGGCACCTCTTTGTGCCTTATTTTAAGCTATAGATCAAACCATGAAAATTCCATTTTCCACCTGTGTTAAAATGACTTTACATTATTTTTAACTCAAACCTGCATGACTTACTTGTCATTGCATGTGAATATAGTAGTACAGTGAGGGTTAACTTTCAAAAGTATTTCTTTCAAGTTCATTCACAGTTTTTCCATAAATGTATTTCCTTTACTTCCCATTTTTGCCTACAAAAACAGACACTCTCCTACTCACATTTTTAATGTGTTTGTGCTAATTTGTTGACCACACCATTTAATCTCTGAATTAAAGTGGCTAAAGAAGTGTGCATCTTCAGAGGTGTGTTGTTCTGTGTGGTACAGACCTGTTCTTTTAAAGATAAACTATCTCTACTTGAACATCATACCTCAAGCTCACCACATTTTCTGGAAAAGAATGAGAAAAAAAATCACAGCTTTCCTCCCCCCACCTATTTCTTTCTTATTGTAGCGGTTTCTTATTCAATCATCTTCATGAAAGTGCCAAGCATTTCAGAAGTCCAGCCGCTCTTAAGACTTCCAAGGAGGATTGGAATGAGTCTCATGGGGAAGGTTAGAAGCAGCCCAGAATACTGAATTTTGGCAGCCTCATAAAGGAGAGGAAGAAATATGTACCTACTTGAAGGTAATTTGGAGTTAAGAATAATTTGAGACCTTTGTAAACAATAGCATCTTAAATTGGTTTCCACAAAGCTCTTTCATTTTTCACTTAAAGCTTTTCAAGATCAGATCATTTCAGCACTGAATGCACTACAATTCCCCTCTTTTACCTCTCCCCTGTGTGTCTTAGTGACTTTTGCTCATCAGAAATTATTTTCCTACTTTATTGTATATTCCAAACCCAGTGTTTCTAGTCTTCATTAGCCTTCATCTTCCCTTATTTTTCTTCTTTTGTCTAGAAATGAGCAAGAGATTCAAGATATTATATGGAAAAAGGTGCCCTTTAGTACTAAATCTCTCACCTAACTAGTTATTCAAAATAAAATTACGCTTCTCACACATCATGTGTTTAATTAATCATTCTGCAAATGACACTTTTGCAGTTTTCTGAACATAAAAGAGCCTTGAATGGTGCAGAAAAAAGAAGGAAACACCAAAAGCACTGATTTGTCATAGTATTTTAAGACTGCTTTTTCATCTCAAAAGCATGAACCCATTATGATTTCAATAGAAGAGATAGCCAAAACAAGTTTCTCCTTCTTTTATTCAGGTGCCAACTTTAACATTATCACAATTATGTTTAATATAGTAATGAAAAACTGACCTGTCTTAAGTGATTGCTAGTCAACCTCCAGTCATGGGAGAGAGATGATACTATGCCTTCTACAGATTATTAACCCAAGTTTCACAGCCAATTGCCTCAATAGCTGGAAAACAAGACAGTGTCTGTCAGCCTTTGAAAACCAAGATCTTGATTTGAATTATTTTCTCTCGAGTGGTAGTGTTCAAAGACCTGTTTCAGGAAATCTGTACACAGCCTTGGACACAGGTCTTCAAAGATGGAGTGGAGACTCAAGTCCACAGAATTCAGCAGAATACAGGGCTCCAAATATATTTATGGATTTGTGGTTACACACCTGAATAAAAACCTGATTCAGAGAGGCTGCTGAGATCCCTCTCACTGCTATGGGGTCCTTTAAGCTTTGATACCTGCTTTTATGTGTACAAAATAACTAGTCGTGAGTGAAAAGCAAAATCTTGTGCAAAATAGATAAGGGAGCAGAACTGCCTCAGTCTTCAATAATAAGACCAGTTATCCTCAGGACAACTGGCCTCCTGACCTGGTAGACAGGGACAGGGAGTTGAATGGACCCCTTGTAATCCAGGAGGGAGTAGTTAGTGACCTGCTGAGACACTTAGACACTAACAAGTCTGTAGGGCCAGAGGGGATTCATCCAAGGGTATTGAGGGAGCTGGTGGAAGAGCTCAATAAGCTGCTCTCCATCATTTATCATCATTCCTTGTTGTGGTGGCTAAGTTCACATTACACCCCCCGTGTTACTACGAAGTG
>VYZQ01034352.1:55621-84801 GCA_013400655.1 Mystacornis crossleyi | reverse complement strand
CAGGTGTCAGCTGGATGTTGCAGAACACCAGTCTAGCTAAGCACTGCAGCACTCTGAAAATACTGTGCACTTAGCAGTGTGAATCCTCTTCTGCGTGTGCTGTGACAGGCACCTGTGGTACTGGCCGGCTGACTGGACACTCGGACACAGCAGGAGCTGATGGTTCAGCAGGAAGGCCCCAGATTATCTGGGCATGCAGACTGTGAGGGTATAAAATCCAAGGGATTTCTTTGTTCAGGCTTCTTCCCTGGAAGCACCAGCTGGAGCTGGATTTGTGTTACTGTGCCATGAGCCAGTGAGGAATCCTGAGCGTGGGGTGTGCAGGGACCCACTGGGTCACTGGAGCTGCTGCTGCTGCAAACAGGCTTCATTCCCACCAGTGACAGTCTGGGATGATGTGAGTGTGACCCCAGGAGTGGCACCTGAAGGGCCAGACAGGAAAATTTCCTTAACATCTGTAAATAGTGAGGGTACACCCCAAAAGTGCAAACTGACAGGTGTGCTGTCTTGAGGGTGGCTGAGTTTTCCTGGTTTGCTCCATTTCTCTCCTTAGCTGTCTCTTCCATTTTCTTGGTTCCTGTAGATAGCACGGTCCTAGGAACACGGCTCTGTACCTGGGCTGTTTGCCTTTGGGTGAGTAGAGGTCCTTAAGAGCATTCTTATTTTTCCCTAGAGTGGAGATAGCTGCCAGCACTGCTTTCATGCCGAAAACGCAGCTTTCTTATACTTCTTTCTTATACTGTTAAGCAACAAGTAACATTGTTTTCCGCATAAATATGACAGTGTTGAGGATAAGAATACCTCTCCTGTCCTTAAGTTCCCTGTGTATCCCTATTTCCTGAAGCCTACATAGTAGGCAAACCACCCGTGCGTAAGTTTTCCTGCAACGTGAGCCCAGTTCCTGTGGTCTACCTGCTGCTCACAGAATGACGTAAGTGAATTATTAATGATATAAATTACTTTGAAACTAGCTGAGCCATGAACCCAAGGCAACAGTTTCTGTGGTACTCCAGGGTCAGGACGTAAGGGTGAAATACTCTGTGTGCTAATGTGGTGATAGTACAAAGATCAAAAATACCTGCAATATACTGGAGTTCATAAAGAGGCAGCAGCAAGAATGTAATAAAAAGTAAAAGGAGCAGGCCCTACTTGTTTCTCTCCTTGGATTTGCTGTCAGGTTTGTGATGAAGCACCAGGGCTGGAACTTAGTTTTGCCAGAGCTATCAGGCCTGTCTGAGATCCCCACCGTTTTATTTTACTTTTTTTGTCTTTTACTTGATTTGCCTCTTAACCTTGCACATTTACACCTGCCATTATGCACAGCTGCTAAACTGCTGTTCAATTTACCCCAAATGCAAGATGTTCTGTTTTATGTTGAAATTGTTCAGCTGAACCCCTGTGTTGTTTCCTAGCTTTCATCAGGGCAAGTTGCTCTCTGTCTTGCAGTGGGGAGCAGTATTCTGAGCAGTATTGATATGTTTTTCCCTGTTTGCAAGGCAGGGGAGACACAGCCAGGCATTTCAACCTCTCTTCTGTGAAGACATTGTGAAATATAAATAGACAATCGTCAAACACTGCTGGTGAGGGTATCTTGGGAGTTTCTGAATATATTATTCTTGCAGGAGTCTCTTGAGTAAATTGTTGAATAAATTGCATTCTTACACTGTGGTATTGGACTACTGAATAAAACAACATAGCTATGTGCTGCTTTGATATTTTTTATTAGTATTAGCAGGAGATTTGGGAGCATTTACTTATTTGTACTTTATTGTATGTTTGTGCTGCACCATGGTGTGCTAATTCAAAAATCCCAAAGTGAGTAAAAACATAATGTACTACTTTTTGCTAGAAGTGCCATTGCATTAGGCACTAGACTAATCCCACCTGAGATGCTGAGTGGCTCTGAGTCATGAAATTAAAATGGAAATTTGATGAAAGGTGCTGAATTTACAGAACTCGTTACAGTGTTTACAACCCATCATTTATAAGCCAGCCTTTTTTTCCCCTCTTGAAACATATGGATAACAAATGGAGAGGTTTTCTTCAGCTCTTCCAACAACCAGTGATTAAATTTACAGAACTGCTTTTACATTTCTCAGCTCTAGCTGATATAATAAAACATTTGATCACTGACTGGGTGGTCCCCATGGTAATGAGCTGTATGACAGTTTTCAGCATCAGGCCAGCTGCTGTTTTTATTTTGGACTCAATCTTTCAAAGATGAATAGCATGTGAAATTAACAGTTTCTTGCTAGGGAAGTTTGGAAGGTTGTGTGGGTTTTTGTGTGAGTCCTAGGGCAAATGCATAACTTGGAGTAGCTAGCCTGAGACCACAGTGATGGACCATCATGTTTGATCATAGCTTCGCACTAAGGAGCTGACATGATAGGGAATGTGCCTACCCTGAAAGAGATGCTACACTGGGTGAGGAGGGATTTCAAGTGTCCATTTTGTTTGTATTTGAAATGCTGCTCTTCAGAGTTTGTTGTTACTGGGAGGCATCTTCCGTCAGTTCAAGATACAGCTCAGGATAAACAAATTCTGTCCAATTAATATTTTCCTTCTTTTTTTTTTCCTCTCAGTAAATTCTTGCTAATGAAAACCTTCCCCACTTCATTGTCACGTGCAAAGATGGAGCTTCTGAAGTGAGTGTCTAGAGGCTGGTGACAGTGGAGTGTGGCGTGGCATAGTGTGCAGCATCGTGCGTTCTCATGCCACAAACACAGAGACTCTTGAGGGAATGGCTGAGTCAGGAACTGCTCACACGACACAGGGAAATGGCACTTCCTGGAGAGTGCAGGGGAGTGCATGGATGTTCTTACTCTTGTTTATTCTGGTTTTTCTACATGTATAAATTCTGCTTAATAAAAAAACTGGAATGAAGAGTGGCTGTATGAGGAGGTCAAAGCGAGGGCAGTTGTGGCCTGTGCAGCATCTTCTGTAAGCAGTTAGCCTGTGTGCTGCTGCTCCCAGCTGCTTTGCTCTAAGGGGAGAGCAGTCAGGTTCTGGGCTGCAGCAGGACCCCGAGATCCGCTGTGCCGTGTCGTGCTGGGTGGTCACACTGCGGGTGCAGTCATGCTGGAGGCTAGAGCTGCTCCTCCTTGCAGCCTTGCAGGCACTACTGAACAAGCTCTGCTTCTTACAAGGTATAATATCAACAGTTGACTGTTAAGCAATTCCCTGCCTCGGGCTTAGAGCTCCATCTGGATGTGAGCTCGTCAGAAACTTTGTGTCTCGGGGGATCTGGTCTCGTGAGAAGTAGCAGCTTCTTGCTGTGTCTGCTTGTTTCCCTGCCTAGAGAAACTGAGAAGGACAAGACTCTTGATTCTGTATTCAAGGACAGAGCTGGCGTTAATTTTAATGTTTAATTAAAGCATGCTTGATCAGTTCTTAAGTTAATAGCAGCAACCATGTGACCTCACACTGAGACATTCATGGTCAGATCTTTTTCTTATTGATATCTGTTGTAAATTTGGGGACATTGATTATTCCTCAAATCGAGGAATTCCTCAAAACAAGGCTGTTCTTTGCACTGGCCGTGTGCATATCTCCATTTCTATTTGGCATGATATGTGCCCGAGGAAGACATCTCAAAAGCAGAGAGCACATGCTGCTTAACTGCTCCTTACACCTATGGAAATTCCCTGAATGATGTCCTGAACAGGGTAGTGAGGTCTGGGTGCATTTATAAGTAACAAGGTTTATTTATTTAATATGGAGTGGCTGCAGCTGCTGTCCTTCAAGTGAGGTATTTTCTCAACACTATACACAAGGGTAATGAACTCTAAACTTGAACAGGTACAGAGAAAGATGACCAAGGGAATGAACTGCCTGTTTCGTAAGTGACTGGGAAAGCTTGGCCCGTAAAACTTGCCAAAAAAGGTGAGGAGTATAGTTGCTTTCTTTGGTACATCAAGGAGTTAATACCAAGGAGACAGAGGGAAAAACATTGGTAGACAGCATTTCCACAAGTACAGGTGGGTACAAATAAATCAGGATTAGTTAAATCAGGTAATAATCAACCTAAAAATAGATTGCCCCAAGAAGGTCTGTGAAAGTCTTCTACTAAAGGCAAAGGGGTTACAAGTGTTAACTGCCTTTGAGATGGCTTTTGGACAGTTCATGAAAAGGAGGGTATGATATGATGGGGGCTCATTCTCAAGGCCTGGGAAATTCTGCAGCTCTTTTCTGTGATGGCCAGTGTCTGTTGGAGATATTTAAGCTTAAATGTTCTCTCTTGATCTTTGAATCAGAACTGAATTAAACTCCTCAGTAGGGGCTGGGAGAAAAATGAAAATTTAAGTGCCTTGCAAATGCTTCAGTTGCTATTCAAACAGGCAGCAAAAGATTGTCAGCCACATCTGGCAACAGCAACTGTGGGGGATGCTAATATCTGTCCCATTGCCAGTAATTTTTTGAAATACCAACACAGAATAACACTACTTAATAAAACTGCATAATTCCTCTCCCTTTAAGCACAATTGAAACCAGCTGAAGAGTTGCTTTGGGGACAGTAAGTCTTGATGTGTGGTGTCCCTTTCCAAAATTCTGGCATAAAACACAGATCCTGGGGTGCTCCCCAGGCTCCCACCAGCACCACGGGCAGTGGGAATGAAGGGGAACGTGGTGACTTGGCCAGGTGTGTTTACTGCAGCCTGGGGACCACCGTGCTGCCACTGACTGTTCGTGGGCTCTGATGTTGGAGTTGGCCTCTGAGTGAGATGCTGTCCTCCAGATTTAATGGCTGCGTGTGATCACAAGAAAAGCATTGGCTCTAATGCATGCGGGAAAGGAAGACCTGCAGTCTTTGTGGGTGCTGGTCAGAAATCAGCTCAACGTGCCCAGAGGCAAAGGGAAATGGCCCTGGTGCCACCAGCTCTGGATTGAAATGGCTGATTCTGGACTGGCTGTGGCTGATAATGTTTTCTCAGGGCAGTGTGTCAAGGGTGAAAGCTCCAGTGCCTTCTGACCTATGTGGTTGTGCTCTCCAAGAACATGACTTTATCCAGGGAGAGATGAAATGTTGGAAATTTAACTTGCATCAGCCAGGATGAGGAGACTGCATTTCCTTGAGTGGTTTTTGGGTGCTCCCTACCCACCCATCTGTGTGTGGCATTAGGCAAATAAGCACTCACAGGGAGCATCCTTCATTGGGGATTTCCAGGTTGGTTCTACAGCAATCACCTTTTAGCCATGTTTGCTGCTAACTCATTCTTTGGAAGACAGAGACACTCAGTCCTAGCCCAGATCTCTGAATCTCTTTATGCAACAAAAATCAGGCAGGGACAGAGATGCTTGAAGATGTCAAGCAGGAAGTAATTTAAAAGTGAAAAGGAAGTATTATTCTATGAACTAGCAAACCTTATAAGGTATTCTACTTGCTGATGACAAAAATCCTTTGGCCTGATCCCATGGTCTCAAGTGGAGAAGCAGCTTCGTCCTGAAGTGACTTGCTGTGCCTGAGTTCAGTTTAGTCTGTAGGCGTGCTGGCAGGAATGCAGGAGCATCAGGAGATTGCTGTGGGGTGCAGAACAGGACCTTGATT
This sequence comes from Mystacornis crossleyi, assembly GCA_013400655.1. NCBI lineage: Eukaryota > Metazoa > Chordata > Aves > Passeriformes > Timaliidae > Mystacornis > Mystacornis crossleyi. The sequence continues at coordinate 79,256 of VYZQ01034352.1, read as the reverse complement.
ACCCAGCAGAAGTTGGCTAGGACATGGTGCTTAAGGTGCTTCCTAGTTACTCTATGATAAAAAGACAAATACAAAGACCTTGGCTGGCTTAGGTTCCTAATTAAAATGTGAAAGTTTTGCAGTGGGAAGGGATATAATCTATGTAAAAAGTTAAAAAGCATTCCTATGGTCCAAGCAGTGACTTCTGCATACCATGGATACCAGGAATGTGCCCACACAGAATGTGCTGCATGGTCTTAGAAGAGAACATCTTTCATCTTTTGGTCGTGCTGATTTTGGGAGATGAGTTATTTATTTTTTATTGAAAGACTTTGTCATGTCTTAAATCTGCTTACAGATATATTTTTGATTTAATGACTTAATTCTATAAATCTAGTAATGAAGAGTATGTGTGTAAGGACATTTCTGGGTTTTATAGCTCAACTGCACCTCAGCCATTAGTTGCTTTTAAAACTGCAGATCCTACTTTATTAATGAACTGGTTTTGATGTCTGCAAACATGCAGGTTCTCTGATTACAATGATCAGTCTTATCTTCAACACTGCTGTTTAAAACAAAAATTAAATAAATTCAAATACATACATATATTCATACACCTAATTCATTTCACAGCCAGAGCACCATCATGAAACCTGTTCAAAAAAACACAGAGTGAATAGGGATAATATCTTGATAAATAAAATTTTGCTACCAGAGAGCAGTGGGGAGACCCCTGTCTAAATATAACCTTGGAACAGGCACACAGACTGTGGGAGTCTAATGTAACTCTCTAGATGTTGTGCAAAATAACTTTACATATCTGGTAGAAAAAATTAGTGAAATAACAAGGAAGAAAAGTTATGCGCCACAACTGCAGGATTTGTGAACAGAACTGTAGGTAGAAATGGATGGATTCTTTTGGTTTCTTGCCACTCATGTAAATGAAAATCTAAAAAACTTTCAGTGAAAAATGGGTGATTATTGGTCTGAGAGTTGTGACAGACTAATATAATAGCTTAAACATGAGTGAAAAGAATATTTTCATGAGATTTGTATGAAACGGTGTTTTAGAAGCTTTAAGCTGCTATACAAAGGGCTGGATTCATTTGGTTAAATAGATCCTAATGCTTTGAGCTGCCAGGTGTGAGCTGTAGAAGAGTCTGCTGCTTTGTGATGCTCTGTCATAATGATACACCCCACGGGCAGTGGATGGGTTTTTTCCAACTATTAGTGGATGTCTTCTGATTTAATGAAACAGCTTTTACTGGTTTGAAAGCAAAACCAGTGAGAGGCTCCAAGTCAGAAATACAGTTTAATAGAAAGAAAAAAAATAAATGCAATAGTACAAAAGAAACTACTGGCAGAATCAGAATACAACCTGACACCCTGTTAGTGGGGGTGGTGGTCGCAGTCCAGATGAAGTGGTCTTGTTGAAAGCAGTGATCCTGCAGAGAGGTCTAGTAGCTCTTGTCCTCTGGAAGTCTGGTGGGTAACGGGCTGCTTGTGCANCCCTGAAGATGGTAATGGAATACAGACTTTTGGGCACATCTTACATTGCAGCCTAGGACACAGCTTCAGTAGCAGCATAATGTGGTGGGTTTTGATCAGTGTTCTGGGGGGTTTTATTGCTTAAACAGATTAAGATACTGTACTACAGGGCTACTAAAACCAGCAAATCTGCCTTAACTCTAAGTTTGCATCAATTGCAGATTTCTGGTCCTCTGTCTTCATGGGAACACTATTTCAACGTAGCTGGTAGTGGTTAAAACCATTGCATGTGTCAAAGGAAATAGGATCAACAAATGAAGTGAAAAGCATGTCTTTCCTTCCATCTGATTTGGATTGTGCCATGTGGGACCATATGTCACTTGACCTTTATTTCCTTTGGCTAAATAGGATCAGTTCTAAGGAAAACAAGTTCAGAAAATAGATCAGATTGCAACACAGCTTTGGTTAAAAAAAAATCAACAAAATTCTTGTTTCATCTCTGAAACATTTCTGTAATTTTATCTGTGCATTTTGTAATGCCTTCTTTTCTGTGGCTACATTTTTCTGCTTCATATACATGGAAATTTGAGGTTATAGGTGCATAAAGGAATATTCTGTTAAGTAACTTGAATTTTGTGTGGGCAAAGCAATTGAGCAGCACCCCATGGTTAAAATCCATGTATTTAGATTATTAAAGATATTTCAATTATGGGGTTGTATAGTTCGAATGTAAGTCCTAGAGCTCCCAACAGTTCTGTACTTGAGTATACAACCTGCTGATTGCCCAAAGCTACAAGTGTAAAATGTGATAGAGCTGTGGCTTATCTCCTGTACTGTAAGAATAGTAGAAAAATAGGCAGACTTTCCTGGGTTTAGAGATTGCATGGTTATTTGAAACTAAAATACTTGTTTTCTGTCTGGTTTTTAGCCTCCTTGATTGCATTTCCTATCAAAGCAATCCTTGTCATAAAAAAAAACCCTGATGCTGTATTAATGATTTAAAACTCTAAAAGAGACTGCATAACTCTGAACTCCTAAATATCTGGATAAGTTCTGCCAATCAGTTTTGCCTTGTAAGAGAAAGTCTTTTCCAGAAGAGAAATCTCGTGGTTTTCAGTCAGGGGAAGTACTGTATAAGACAAAATGGTGTAATCCCACAGACACATCTACAGAGGCTCCATCGCCTCTGGGTATGTTCTTTCCTGTCCATAAAAAGCTGCTGTGGAATTTTTCACCTATTCTTTGGAGTGCTGTTGAGTCCAGAACCATCACACTGTTTATGGGGGGCAGAACCTGTCTTTTAAATGTGTATGAGTGTCATTATTTGTCTTTAATATCCCACTGAACTGCTGTATTGTAGGTAATTATGTTCATGGGATGGAAGCTGTCACCAGTCCTAAATACCTGCTGTTTTGATGAAATGGATAATGCAAGTTTTTATGCAAGAGCATCTCAGAGCTGTGCGTGATGCTTATGGGTTGCTTCTAAACTGATGGGAAGCAATCGAAATGTCAACAGAACTGTAATTAGTGGCATTGCCTTGACTCAGCAGTTGTCAGGTTGGAGTACAAAAAGGTGAAACTCACGTGTCATCTGCCTTGCTGAAAATGTAGTGCCTTTCAAAAAGCAAAATTGTTCACAGCACAGTCTGAACAGATCTGGGAGAGTCGTGATGAGCAGCAGGAAGCCCAGCTGGAGGCCAGTTACTCGTGGTGTACCCAGGGGTCAGTGATGGGGCCAGTAGTGTTCCTCATTGGTGACCTGGATAACATGACAGAGTGACCCCTCAGCAAGTTTGCCAAGGATACAAAGTTGAGAGAAGTGGCTGGTGCACCAGGTGGTTTCATTGCCATTCAGAGGGACTGGGATAGGCTGAGAAATGGGCTGACAGGAACCTCATGAAATTCAACATGGGAAAATGCAAAGTCCTGCCTGCACCTGGGCAGGAGTAACCCCGTGTACCAGCACCAGGGGGAAAGCAGCTTTGCAGATAAAAGATACAGAGGGTGCCCGGTGGATGCCAAGCTGACAGTGAGCAAGCAGTTGTGGGAAAGAAGGCCAACAACCTCCTGGGGTGCTTTGGGAAGAGCACTGCCAGCAGACCAAGGGAGGTGACCCTTCCTGTTTGCTCAGTCCTGGTGACTTTGCATCCAGAGCCCTCGGTACAAGAGACACAAACTGGTGTGAATCCAGTGAAGGGCCATGGAGATGAAGGGATTGAAGCGTTGCACACACAAGGAGAGGCTTGGAGAGCTGGGACTGTTCAGCCTGCAGAAGAAGAGGCTTGGAAGGCTCTTACTCATAATGAATGCCTGATGGTGGGAGAAGTAACGATGATGCAGGCTGACTCTTCTCATTGGTGTTCAGTGAGGCAATAAACACAAGGCAATAAACAATGAAACAAGAAGCAGTAAACACAATTGGAAATACAGGAAATTAAGCATAAGATTTTTTTTTTTCCCACGAGAGTAATTGAGCACTTGAAGTGGTGACTCAAAGAGGCTGTGGAGTGGCCGTTCTTGGAGCTATTCAAAATTCACCTGAACAAAGTAATGATCCATCTACTCTGTCTGACACTTCTCTGTGCAGAGGATCCAGAGGTACTTCAGCCATTCTGTGATTCTGCCTGGATACAGCCATGTGCTTAAACCCTCCTGTGGAAGGTAGCAATTGAGTAGGTGCACTAACAGCCTGAATAATCCTCTGTTACTGTGGATTAATCATCTCTACTTAGATTTACAAACAGCCCTTTATGTTCCTGAGTGACATTAGTCTATTATCCTATTGCTAATCACTCCATTTGTTAGGAAGAGACAAAACTTTAGATAAAAGTTACTTCATGGTTACCAGTTAATGAGCATTGAAATTAGAATTCTTCTAGCAGAAGGGAACATAGCTTCACTGTAAACAATACCCAGCTGCAGTGACCATGTGAAATAAGAATTTCATGATATGAGCATGACATGGAGGGAACTGTGGCTGAAACCTGACCCCTTGGAGTTACTCTGTGAATGACTGCTGGAATTGCATTTATTTTCTGTGATCTGGAGCATTTTCCCCCTTGGTGCCTGCAGTCTGTTGAAGAGCCTGAAGAGGAGCAAGCACTTGTGCACTAATAGGTTATTTCATATTAAATTAAGATCAAGTGTTGCAGGAGCACTAGACTAGATGAGATCTCTTGGATTACTTAGTTTAAAATCTGCAGTGGTTCACAACTGTTGTGCAAAACTGCTTTGGAGAAAGTGTGTATTGCTGTGGTGGAACTCTTTGGTCCTTTGGCACTTCCCCCTTACCTGTCTGGGGAACTCTGCAACTTTTAGGCTAAATCTGGTTAGTTGGTATTCAGAAAGTTGTCTTCTATGCTGTGCATTATCAGAAAACTTCTTAATCACTACATTTCCTTTCCTTGTGCTTGTTCCCTAATAAATTTAGAGGGGGAAGTATGTAATGGGTTTACATGCCAAGATTTGCTAAAATGAACAGATGAATGTTTGCAGTTCCAGAAGAGGTCTTGTGGGAGAACTGTACAAAGGTTGCCTTTAATCCCTGTTTCACTGTCTTAATATCTTCTGGGTGTTAGTATGTTGCTGTGGCTGGACTAGTGCCCCTGTCATTTCTCTCTTCAGAGTAAGGCCAGATTGGATGGGGCTTTGAACAACCTGGTCTAGTGGAAGGCGTCCCTGCTCATGGCAGGGGGTTGGAACTGGATGATTTTTCAGGTCCCTTCCAACCCAGGCCATTCTGTGATTCTATGATTTACTCAGCAGTGTGAAGTAAATTAAAATTCAGGTCCCATTTTTTTGACTTTTGATCTTTATCTTAAATGAGTCAAGAGCACAAACCCCAAAAATCTTCTTGGTCTTAAATGTCAGGTTTGAATACAGGAATTCAGAGTTAGTATTTAAATCTGTTAGAGGCTTAGTTATTTGTTCTCTACATTATCTGGGAGTGACATGGAAGTAAAACATCTGACTCTCTATTCACTGCTCAGGCATTCACAGTCATCTGTGAGTTATTAATTTCATCTAGAAATTACCTTTTCAATAGAAAATTTTAAATAATGCTAATGAGATTGGTTTTACTGTGTGCTAAATATCATTACAGATTTGAAACTTGGGCCTGAACTTTCTTTTTATTTTTCCCTCCATTAAAAAAGACCTTTTCATTTTTCTAGAATGAGGTGTATTGCCACTATCCAAATTGCACTGGCTTTTAATAATTATTTTTAATATAATGGCTGGATGAAAAGAGTGTTTTAGTGCATAAAAGAAATTTCCAGGAAATGGATCAGATGCACATTTTTAATGTGTTCAGAAGTTTTTAGAGAGTCTGTAAGGTTACATAGTTTGTGTATTTTGAGCAAATACATATACTCACCTTTTTTGACAGAATTGATTTTAACTGAACTTAGCAAAGCAATGGATCAAATAATTGAAAAGTCAGTGAATTTCAGCAGCTTTCCACTTAGCTGAGTTGTGTTGTGAGCTGAGGCTCTCCTGGTGCTTTTCTACAGCTGGGTGGCAGCATTTCTGCAGCAATTCATTTGTATCTAAATTAACTACTCGAAGATTTTTTTTTTGATGGATCAGATGTTACGTGCCTTTTCCCTCTCAGCTGTGATTACCCTTTTTAGAGCAATATAAAACTCACCAAATATTAGTTACTTGTCTGTGATAGCGAGTCCTAATGGTGCTGCTGCGAATATCAGTAGGTGCAAGATTTTACAAAATGAGCAGGACTTTATAAAACTGCACTGCAGGGGCTCATCTACTGACCACTCTGTCCCCTGCTGCTTGGTGTCTTCCCTTAGATTCACAGTCTGTGTTCAGGATTCCAACTCAAACACCAGTTTGCTTCATTTATTCACACCTCTAAAGCTGAATTCCAGCAGACTGCCTCAATGGTCTGAACTGATATCGTTTCCCCAGTGAATTTTCCATTTATATATGCTTACTGCTCACCTACATTAGTAAATTTAATCTTAATGTTCATGCTGAATTTTGCAAGTTTAAACTTCAAGCTGTTGGATCTTATTATTATTTGCATCAGGAGGAAAAATTCCTCACCATCATATTTACTTGTGAAATTACCATAGGGCAATCGCATATTCTTTCAATATCCCTTAAGCTTTTTTGCCCCTCATTGTAAAGTTTGCTTTTCCAGGTTATTTTTATATCTGTCCTTTGAATTCATTCCTGTGTTGTTCTGCCCTTTGTGCAACTCATTTTCTGAAAAGGTGTGGTTTTCCAGCAACGTTTTACCAGGGTTATATACATAATCACTGCCATTACCTGGATTTTAACAGTTATTCTCCATTTTATGAAGGGTGCTCCAGACATGCCCTGAGGTCAGGCTGAGCAAGTTACTGTGTCTGTGTGGTGTAATCCTGCCACCACTACCTGGAGCTTGGCTGTGTTAAAGCAGGTTTCGATGGATCCTGACTAGTCTGTAGGCAATTCACACGGTCCTGTATCATTTATTACCTGTCTTCATTTTTACAGTATTGAACTTTGTGTTAGCTGCAAGCTTTATTAGCAAAGATTTTATATTGCTCATAAAAATATTCAACAGCACTTGATCAAGCCTGTTCCAGTGCNGAAAAATTCCTCACCATCATATTTACTTGTGAAATTACCATAGGGCAATCGCATATTCTTTCAATATCCCTTAAGCTTTTTTGCCCCTCATTGTAAAGTTTGCTTTTCCAGGTTATTTTTATATCTGTCCTTTGAATTCATTCCTGTGTTGTTCTGCCCTTTGTGCAACTCATTTTCTGAAAAGGTGTGGTTTTCCAGCAACGTTTTACCAGGGTTATATACATAATCACTGCCATTACCTGGATTTTAACAGTTATTCTCCATTTTATGAAGGGTGCTCCAGACATGCCCTGAGGTCAGGCTGAGCAAGTTACTGTGTCTGTGTGGTGTAATCCTGCCACCACTACCTGGAGCTTGGCTGTGTTAAAGCAGGTTTCGATGGATCCTGACTAGTCTGTAGGCAATTCACACGGTCCTGTATCATTTATTACCTGTCTTCATTTTTACAGTATTGAACTTTGTGTTAGCTGCAAGCTTTATTAGCAAAGATTTTATATTGCTCATAAAAATATTCAACAGCACTTGATCAAGCCTGTTCCAGTGCTCACCCACCCTCTGGGTGAAGAAGAAGCTGAAGCCCTGGCTCTGGCACCTGTCCTGTAACCATTTGTTGACTTAGCAGATTGGACTGGCCCCTTCAAACTCCTTCCCTCTGACTGGGAGGAGTGATAAAAAGGCTACCCGCACTCGAGTTGTTTACTGCTGCTCCCAGAGCTCTGTAATCCTTCTTGATACCTCTCAGACTGCATCTGGTGCCAACATTATATGGAATTAAACCTAATAGTTTGAAGAAACTCAAATATATGTCAAGATAGCTTGATCTACCAGATGAGTAATCTTGTCAGCTTTACAGGTTTGTTTGAGAAGACTTAGAAAGGCGTGGTAAGATTATGAAACCATGTTGACTGTCATTAATTACATTTTAGCTTCTAATTCTTTTTTGTTATGAGATTGACAGTAACTGTTCGGCAGACTAATATGTTATACAGACTGTAACTCCACGGGTGTCCTTGCCATTTTTACATCTTAAAACTACCAGGGAGTCCTTCAAGACTTGTGAAATTCAACAGTTTATTTGATTTATTAAACATTGGAATTTCACAGAATCACAGAATATGCTGAGTTGGAATGGACCCACAAGGGTCATTGAGTCCAGCTCTGGGCCTGCACAGAGCATCCCCGAGAGTCAGACCATGTGCCCGAGAGCATTGTCCACCCGCTCTGTCAGGCTGGTGCTGTGACCACTGCCCTGGAGAGCCCCTTCCAATGCCTGACCACCCTCTGGGTGAAGAACCTGTCCCTAATATGCAACCTAAACCTCCCCTGACACAACCTCAGCCATTCGCTTGGGCCCTGTCACGGGTCACCACAGAGAAGGGATCAGTGTCTGCCCCTCCTTCTCCCCTCATGAGGACTTGTAGCTGCTATGAGGCCTGTCCTCAGTCTCCTCCAGCTGAACAAGCCAGGTGACCTCACCTGCTCCTCACAAGGCTTCCCCTCACGGCATCCTTTTGGCATCCTTCGGACGGTCTCTAACAGCTTAATGTCTTTTTTTATATTGTGGCACTGCAGACTGCCCCAGCACTCGAGGTGAGGCCGCCCCAGTGAGAGCAGAGCAGGACAATCCCCTCCCTTGGCAATGCTGTTCCCGGTGCACCCCAGGACACGGGGGTCCCTCCTGGCTGCCAGGGCACTGCTGACTCATATTCAATTTAGAAGGCTTCCCTGTTTATCTGAGTGGTGCTTTACAGATTCATGGATGCAAATCTTTTGGATGTGCCAGTTGGAAAATGCGGAGTCTAAAGGGGTTCTTCCTTCTGTCACAGACAGTAATTTTGTATTGCGAGTGTGATAGGCAGGACACACATGTCTGTTTAAAAAAAGAGTCCACAACTATCTACTGTACTTTTACTTAGTTTATATCTTTGTTTAGGATTTCATCAACTGCATTTAGCAATAGCCTGTCTTACTTTTGATTAATTTTGTTCTCACTGCATTTTAAAATGCTTCATTTCTCTTAAATGCACCAGTTTTATTTTCTCTAACCACATTGGCTATTGATATCTTATTGGTTTTCTTTTATTTCCTTCCTTTTAAATCCTTCTATTGAACACATATATGAAGTCTTAATTCTTGTTTGGCACTGCTAGTTTTCCTGTTCCACCATACTTACGGGTTTTATGTTTGCTTTGCCATTTTAACATCCTCTGGCAGAAAGACTGAGTTGCCAGTTTCTCTCTACATTAGCGTGTTCATGGCTTTCTAACTCATTTGCTATTTTTTTTGTGTCTTTTTATGGTAAATAAATGGCTATTAATGCACTGCAGAAAAATACAGAATATCCACAACAAAACTGCTCAGCTGTTCTAAAAAAATATTTCTTTTGCACACAGACATATGAATTATTTTTTCTTTTACTAATCCAGCAGGGTGGGATTGTGCTTTCAATTAAAATGGCTTAGTTGAAGTAATTAGGATTTGTTGCTGTCAGCATGGATAAACTTGATAAAGAAAGAGACTAAATTATCTCATAGGGTTTTGTCTTGACTGTTTTTGTTAGCAAGTCTAGATAAATAGCTTGGAGCTATAATTGCTGAAAAGCCAGTTAGTGACTTCAAGTTACTGCTGAATGCTGGCACCATTTGTACAATATTTAATATGCTACAAAACACTGTCTTCTCTGTGATACAGTGGTCACCCCATGGCCTGTGGATCAAGACAGGATATACTGAATAATTGTTGACTTAAATGACTTAGAGTGAACCTTTTTCTCTGTTCCCACACTGTGAATATGATTCTTTCTGTCTTGACAAGCCCAAATTTGTTTTTTCCTCTGCCAGGCTGGCTGCTCAGGGATGCCCTCTGCTCCAGCTGCTTGCCAGTCCTTCTACTGCAGAGCAGCTTTTCCTCTGAAATGAGTAACTCCTTTAACTCTCCAAACTGCAGTGAGGTCCCCACCCGCAGGGCTTTCTGTGTCCATAAAAGCACCCGGTTCTGTGAGCGTGGTGAGACCCCACACCATGGGTTTCCCTGGGTGGGCTGTGTGTGGTGTCATGGATCAGTGTGTAAATTCACGGCATTGCAGGCCCTCAGGAGGATGCCTGGCACAGACTTGGAGAGGTGATGATGGCCCCTGTGGGCTCCTGAGTAGCAGCCAGTTGGTGTGGTATGGAGTGGGCAGGAGAGGCCCACGGGAGCACTGGGCATCGTGGCCAGACCGCATTTGCAGGCCAGGGGGAACAGGTACAGTGTGGAATAACTGCCCAGAGCTTGATGTCCATGCTAAGTGCATTTCAGATTTTGTGGGGTGTGGGNGATTTTGTGGGTTGTGGTTTTTTTTTTTTTTTTTAATTTTAAATTATTTTTATTGTTTTAAACCTCAGATTAGCTCTGGCCTGGGTTTGTGATGCAGCTGGAGTGAATTTCTAGGCCATGTTCAGCTGAAAGGGATTCAATTCCCATGCTCTGAGATGCTACGGTGTGCATTCGAGCACTCTAGAGGGATGTTTGTGAGGTTCACTTCAGAGGTGCACTCCTGTGTCCAGTGAAGCACAAAGGTGTTCCCAGTAAAGTTCCTTGGCACTGCTGCAGCGTGCATGATTACCAGGACTAATTTCTCAGGCTGCAATAGATATCTCCAGTACCTCTGCGTGGCAATTACTGTGAAGTACTGAGACTGCTCTGGAGGTTTTTCTGCCAGCTCCAAGTTAAATTGGAGTTTGTATTTGGTGGTTGTTCGAGTTCATGAAACCAAATTGCAGGAATATAACATATCTGGTTGTTGGATGAAAGTTTCCCCAGTTTATATTCTAAGCCCATGGCAATTACTCTGCTTAAAACCCTATATGCTTCATAGACATCTTGTATATGTGTTAGTCTCAGTCCTACTCCTATGCAGCATCATATCCACCATTCGTTTATAAAACATCTTAGCTCCCAACCATGCACACCAAGTAATGCATTATTCAAATGTGGAGTGATTGTATGAGTATATAACTGAGGATGCAATGGATTCTTTACACAAATGTTATTTCTTGTTTCCTTTTCCGTAGCAAATGAGTCCTTGCCTTCCGGAATGTGTGAGAGCTGCAAGATGCAGGCAGTGGTAATGGTGCAATAAATTGGCCTTAGCGTCCTGAATCCAAGACTGGCTCATGCTTATAATTCACCATCAGAGCTGCCATCCTGCTGTGAACATGAGATCTGGGTTCTGATCACGGGCTAGGTTGACCTTAACTGGCTGCCACACACTCAGCCAGCCCCTTTCTCACTCACCCTCCTCAACAGCGCAGGGGGAAGGAAGAAGATGAAGCATCTCGTGGGTCAAGGTAAAGATGGGGAGGTCACTCACCAGCTGCTGTAATACCAAGTACTGCTCCTACTTCTTAACTGAGGGAAGTGATGGAATAGATATAGAATATTTTACTGAAGAATTGGAGGCTGAAACTATCAATATTCTCAACAGTTTGCAAATGTTTTAAATTGACTACATCATGTAATCCTAACCCAAATATGAAAAATCCCAAATTCCTTATTGAATAAAGGATTTCTTATCCATAAATGAGAGGACTTAATTAAGGTCCAAAGAGGGACTATTTATCCATAAATAACAGGGCAGATGCCTCATGCTTCCTGCACCCTTCATGCAAGGGAGGATCTTCCTGAGGACAGGGCTCTGAATCAGGGATGCTGTTTTGCCTTTCAGAGTTGCTCAGTCATGAATTTTTGGGAAAAGTTTTAACTGATACTTTTCTTGTTTAAACTTTTTGTCCTGTTTTTGATGATAGAGCTTTCACTGTTGTCACAGGCTCTTTATGCACTAACTTCTGTTATGAGTTATCTCATAGTGAAGTCCTGGAGCTACCACTGGGCAATCCCAGTTCTCAAACTGACCACTCCAGTTTAATGGGAGATGCACCTTATCTCATGGACTTTCCAAACTAGTCTCAGGTTTCAGACTGCTACACAATGTCCTTGCATCTCTATATGAGTAATTTCAAAGAAGTAAAAAGTAAGTAGGGGTTCCTCTTGCTGACAATTTAAAAATCAGGGCGGTAAATTTTATTTTAGTGAAGTGGTTACAAAACTAGAATAAATTTACAAGGGAAAAAAAAAGCATTAAACAAAAGCAGCTGTTCTGCAGAGAATATGCCTGTCACTAAGCTGTTACCTCACACTGTGTTTCTCTGCAGTGCCTTCTGGCAGCATCTCAGTCCTCTGCTTTTGGGGCTGTGTCTTTTAAAACGTATTCTTCCCTGGTACCCCTCTCTAATTGCACTTGAACGTTATCAGGATGCTGTTGAGCACTAATGAGTCTTCAAAGAAGTATGTAGGGACTTTTACTTCCCTTTTGTTCATGCTAATTAAGTTAGGGAAATTTTATATTGTCCCTTGATTAATTCTGGGAATTTGTAATAATGCAAATGAGCATTGTTTATCTGGGGCTGAGTTATCTTTTGATATGCAAACACACTTTGATATGCTGATTTTCATTAACACTATTACCTTCCTCTTTGGGAAGGACTTTGAATTACAATTACAATTCTATCCAGCTCCTCTCTGCACAGAAGTTGAGACTTCTGCTGCTCATGTCTTATAATTGTATACAAATTCCGTAGTGTAGAAGTTATCTGAACAAATTTCTTGTTAGGGTAGCAATATCAGGAATTTAATCTTCTTTTCTCTAAGACCTATACTAATTAAACAGATGACCAACGTGGTTCTGGATTCTTCCACAGCTATCATGGCCCCAGGATATACAGAGATGACCTGCACTCTGCAGACCTCAGTCTTGGCTGGTTTTACTCGATTATGCCTAAGTCTAAATATGTTTTTAGGGGAATCTTTGAGTAAAATACGTATACCTATTTATCTATAGGTATATATACCTGTATATATAGGTATATTTTATATACCTATATTAGTGAATAAACAGTTTTATAAATGCTATATTTAGCATATATTTATTTTTTTCGTGAATTGTTGGGAGCTCCTAAGGGATCTGTTAACTGTTTTTTTTCTGAACAGATAAGACAGAATTTATACATGAAAAATATGCAGTCAGTTTCTTTGTAGCTTCTTTGCATTTGCATGGTGCTTCTCACTGAAAACACGTATGGAGGGCTGTTCATGATGCTATTTTTATTCTTGGTTTGTCTCTTAGTATATGAGTGTTCTATTATAGAGCACAGAGCTAGATAATGTGTTCAAGTGTTGTGGATATAATAAAGAAGGATCCCTTAAAGCTTTTGCTTTCTAATTATATTCTGTTTTAGCCCACAATGTGTCCAGACATCTCTTCCTTTTTCTGAAAGACACCCTAAACACTAGAAAGTGCCAAGCAAATTAAAGCACCCCATCTAAGTAAACAACCACATGGCAGAGTCCATATCTTCTAAAATTAGGTGTATCTATGTTTAAAACAATATATTAATTCTGCTGCTAGAAAGAGAAATAAAACCAATTCCCTTGTGTGGAAAGAATCATGTTGCATTTTGAATGACTATTAGCATATTAATCACTTCTTGTGATATTTTTCAATTTAGTCTTTTGAAGTAAACCCTGGAAGAGTATTTGCTCTATAATAATTGTATCACAGACTTTAAATGCAAGCTGCTTTCAGTGATGCTGATGTACCTTTTAAGCTGTCTCAAGTTAATACGCTGCCCCCAAATGAACTCTGCATTTTGTATGAGAAAGTGAAATCCAAGCTTTGTGTGCCTTATGGAGGTGATCTGCTACAGATTATGCTTTGGGACATGCGTGATTCCCCAGACATTCCTCTCTGCTGCCCTTCAGTCCTGCTGTTCTGTCCTTGCTGGCCCCAGGCAGGGTTCCCTGCATTTATAGGGAGCAAAATTGCTGACGCAGGGACCCAAGGCAGAGGCTGAGTCTCCTTGTGTTTCTGGGGCTTTGTGACAAGGCTCATGAAACGATGTCCCTGTGTGTTCCAAGGAAGATGCTACATCTTCTGAGAGTGAGGGCTTAGTTACATCTGGGACATGGTCATTTCCCAGAGAATGAATCTGAGCCAAGCCTCAGTGATTGCAACTGAAGGCAGTGAGAATTATGAACTTGGGTAATTATTTTGGCCAATTTTGGTGTTAGGAAGGGTGTTACATTTGGGTTTAGTTTATTCTCATTTCTTTAGGAAAGCAGTTTTCTGGCTGTAGGACATGTGAATCCAGTGAAGAGCAAGGCAAGTTTGGTCAGAACAGCTGATACCAGTGAACAAGATGTGTGTTCTGGGTTTAGTAAAAACCTCCCCAATACACTTTAAAAAATCTAAGCATGTACCTGCCTGTAAGCCTTAGCAAAATGTATGGGGAAATATTTTGTGAGGGTTTTTTTGACAAGTTGTATTGCTGTGACTTCAGTGAACAGAATCCACCTTTCACAAGCAGGCGTTTTAGTGCCCTGCTGCCCCCTGTCCTGTCTTGTGTTAATGTGCAACTTTTAGGTAGGAAAGGTCTTGAAAGGTTTCATTTTTTCAAAACACATACACCCTTGAAGTGAAGTAGCATATATATGTACTTGGCTGACTTGGTGCAAAGTGTTCTCATCCTGAACTGTGCCTCTGTTGTCACGTTGCTGGCCAAGGTCAGGCAGCAGTAACTGTGGTGCCAAGGTCTTTCCTCTGGCCTCTCTTTAGCTTCAGTAGGAAATCTGGCATTCTGAGCAGATGCAGCTGCTGGGCAGAAACCTAAGTAGCACAGAGTGGTTTATGCTGGGAAAATAGGGTTCAGAGAAGTGGTTAACTAAAATCTCATGGAAATGGGGAAAGAATGGTACTGTGGTTTGTCCTCTGATGCCACTGAAAACCCCAAACTGAAAGCTGTGCTCCTTGTCCTGAACTGCTGATACATTTGTGTATTGGGTTAGTGTGGCAAGGTTTTTGGTAGTGGGGGGTTACAGGGGTGACTTCTGTGAGAGTCTGCCCTATGTCCCATTATCTCATTTTTTCTGTACTCTGCTCTGTGTATTAATTCAGGGCAAGTGAGGAATAACCCACTGGTGGATTACTGAGTCTTCCTTTTGTGAATAACTCCTGCCTTCCCAAGACTTTGGAAAGGAGTTGAGAGTTCTGTGCTTGGCAGGGGGCAAACAGGAAAACATCTGCTCTGCTCTCTCAAATAGGTGATGCTGTCATGAAAAATGCCATTACAAAAATATTGGCCACGTGCTGACACATCTCCCTTCAGAACTGTCTAAGTTTCTGAGATAATGACTCACAAAGTGTGCTATATTGCTCCATGTTTGAACTTCAAGCATACCTTCTAAAATGAAATTGTTTCTGCAGAAAAAGTCCTCCTTAAGATGTTAAGATATCATTTGTAAATTGATGAATTCACTGAGCTGGCAAAGCAGTCACAGAGAGCAGCACGGAGGCACCCCAGTGTTCATCTTGCACCCAGTCACTTCAGTCACGCTGGTGTAAACCACAAGGATTGCTTGAAATAACGTGGAGCTGTTATTCAAAAAGCAATTCCATCCTACAACCAAATACCTCTCAAAATATTCTTTTGCAAAGCAATAGCATAATATGAAGCAAGGAACACTCACTGGAAAGCAATGAACTTTTGATGTCAGTTTATTTTGAGCAAGCATTTCAGCTTCTGCTAAAGTATGTATAAAATGACAGATTGTTTACTTCTATTTGACATACTGTATTTTTCATTTTAACTTTGCTTTGTAGCACAATGTTGTAAATGCAATGAATGACTCAGTCAACCTATACTTGCTAAAAGCTTTTTAGCATATTTAATCATTGTCTGTTTGGAGGTAGCACAATTTATGTGCTAAAATGCTTGTGTTGTGATATAAATTATGCTAAGAGGGAAAGTACAGCGGTTGAAGCAATCAGACTAAAAGTTGATCTGTGTAGTGAGTGCTCTGCAGAAAATAAAAACCCATTTGTTTGGTGAATATTTATGTGATCATATTAAAATGATCCTTTCCCTTCTTGCTGAGAGCAGCCAGCAGTACATTTGACTTCATTACTCATGAGGTGATTTTCCAAGTGCCCAACAGAGATGATCAAAACTGAAGCCCAGCTCGTTTTCACCACGTCTTTCTTCCTGTGTGTTTTGTTAGTTAAAAGAAAGGCAGGTTCAGTGCTAGTGGTAAGAGTTGGGATTAACACCTAAAGCCAGCCAGGCAGAGCTGAATTTCTGAGCTTGAGCAGGAGGTGAGTAAAGCATGCAGAGGTGCTTCTGGCTCTGCCACTGCTCTGGTGAGAGTGACTCTGACCACTCCTTTTATTCCTCATGTTTTAAGCTGCTGCAGCAAAGTGACCACACAGTTACTGTGTGAGTAAAATCCTTTGAGGACTGGGTTCTTTTGCC
The DNA here is from genome assembly GCA_013400655.1 of Mystacornis crossleyi. Classification (NCBI taxonomy): domain Eukaryota; kingdom Metazoa; phylum Chordata; class Aves; order Passeriformes; family Timaliidae; genus Mystacornis; species Mystacornis crossleyi. The sequence continues at coordinate 62,848 of VYZQ01034352.1, read as the reverse complement.
TTGTGTTCCTGTTATCTCCTATAAAATGTGCCAGGAATCCGAATTTAATCTAAGATATCTCTTGTGTCTTCATCTACTTATTCCTTAATTGGTCTAGCCTGCCAACTGGATGCTCAGCCACACTGGCTTTTTTGAGAAGCATGATTATCCACCAAGGACTAGATAGAAATTGCCAAATAATTTCATAGTATTTGCTGATTAGCCACCTGCTTAACATGGCTTTCCTCACGATTGAAATTACTGACACTGGTGGTTGTATACAAACTTCTGTGGAATAGTGAAATCACTGCCAGAACTGCTTAGATTTGATCTGTTGTGCTGTAGACAACTGCACTGAACTAAAAAATATTTGCTTGATGAATAGCACATATATGGTTTTTTTGCCACGTAATGTTTACTACTTGTTTATCTTCAACTGAATTACGTCACGAAATTTGAAGTGAAGAGAAAGAAATATATGAATTCAGCCCCAGTTCTAAAGCCAGTGTTGGTGCTTCTGGGTTTGAATGAATAAACCCTCTTGGCTGGCAAAAATTTATGTACTTACGGAGGAAAAAAAACCTCTGTGGTCAAACAGAGTGTTGTAGTAAGCAATGTTCCAGCCCCATTTCCTTCTAGTTTATCCCAAAACAATCCTTAAGCACAATCATCCAAAAGTGTTTGTACACTTGTAGAAGTGCTTTGTATAGTGTACTGTGAGTAAAGAAACAGATTTTCTTTTCTGTTATGTGCAAGAAGGCTAAGTATTTAAGGAAATACTTGGTTGTGGTAGTGAGTATAGCAAATGGGGTTATTTAAAAAATGTTGTGATGATTGAGAAGCAGATAAGTGATACCACTTACACATTTATATCAGGGAATTCAGGTGAGATGAAGATGTGCTAGAACTGGCAGGCTGTAATGGATGCAAGGAAAATCACATTTGGTTGCACTACATCCCGCATTTATTGAGTAAGGTGCAGAAGAGAAATGTTTGTTCATTCCTCCTCTAACAGGAGTTGCCTGAGGGGCTGCCCTGATGTTTGGGTGGTGTGGGGTGGATTTTTTGTTCACTTCTGAAACTCTTCCTAGAGCTTTTCTGTAGGTTTGTCAGAGTAGTCAATGGCTTTAAAAGTCTGTGTGCTGTTTCCCTCTGCCTTAGGGAGCTACAATGTTTTGTTTGTTCCTAATACCTCCTGTCTGTTGCTGCTTGCTGCTGTTGGGGCGGACAAAGAACACAACAACATGTCTCAGTCATGCAAAAGTCTCCTTTATTTTTACATCAGCTATATTTATACTGCTCGAAAAGTGGTGTAGCCCTTACGCAATTAATCATTGGTTTTTCGGCTTCTTGTGCACCTGCCAGTTTCAACATCCTGTCCACGTATCTTCCCAACGTCCAACTTCCTTGCTTCTTTGGCTTGCTTTTGTTTTCTTATTCCTTATCACGTCCTAAGGGTTCACGACAATTGAGTCATGGTCAGAGGGAGATTCTGCAAGGCTGTCGAACCAGCCGGCATCCGTCACGTGTTCCCCTTTTTGTTTCTGAACCACAAATACTGTGTTTGTAGTCCTCTGCTGGGCCCTTTGCAGAGAGGACAACAAACATGATACCAACAGCAAAAAACAGCATGGTATCACAAACAGTAGTATCAATCCTCCCACCTTAAAAAGATCTTTGAGCCAACCCAAGATACCCCCGCCATTATACAAATTAGCAAACCAGCTGCTACTCTCTTCCAACTTTCTTACTCCTTCTTGTTATTGCTTAAGGTTCACGAAAATCAATTTCAAATGATCTGACAAATTCATTCAACACATAACCTTCAAAATCTTCGCATCCGCGCCCATGAGCCAAAAGCAAAAAAGCTATAGCTGCATGGTTTTGCAACATGGCATGGCGTGCGGACTGGACATCAGTTAACAATCCTGCTAAAGCCTCTGATGTTCCATTGGTTTGGTTTGCCAGCCAACAACCTAATTTATCAAGCATTGCTAAAGCTTTCGCCGCTGCCACCCCAGGGATAAAAAGAGATGCAACCACTCACTTTCCAACTTTCCAAAACTACGCATCATCCCGGCAATCTGGCAGAAATTGAGAAAGGGCTCTCTGTTGACGATATAAGGGGGATGTAAAGTCTTAGGCTATAGATGCATTCGGAAGCAACATGGTTAGTTACCCAAAAGTACAGGGTCCACCCATCGAATTGGATGGGAGGCCCGCTCATGCCCTGTCTCCACATATTAGAAAAAGTCCAGGGGGCAGCTGCCTTGGAAGCTGATTGTTGTCAAACGCAATACCCAAGCTCTGGTTACACCAAGCAGACACGTTGCCATACCAAGGCTGCAGCAGTGAAACCTTCTGCACTGTGCCATTATATGAGCTTCCATAGCATGCGTAGGAAATATTAAGTTTCACGCATGTGTATGCACAAATAGAACCTACGATGTCAAGCTCCTGTGGCTCAAGCAGCTTCTCTGTAGGTGCCAACATATTTCCCGAACCCATTGGCAAGGCTTTTCAGCAATGTTTCCTCGCTCAGTGGCGCTCCCACCAAACATGTTTGGAAGGGAGAGCGTGGTGTGGCAAGCAACATGCACACAGAGGTTTGAGTTAAAGCATTAGCTAAAGTCACCTAAACATTTCCTCATGGCAACGGGGGCAACAGTGCCACTTCTCCTCCGCTGCAGAGGTAAATGGTAGTGGCTATTACCACAAGGGTTTCAGGTTGCCTCATTGTCTCCTGTGGTCTGATTGTGTTGCAAGCTGGGCCTCACACACAGGGCTGCAACCCAGCGAGTTCCAGTATCTGTGGAGACACGAGCGTACCCACGCCCCCAAGTGATAAAGTCGCTAGGACTCTCCCACTTATTCGTAATCAGATCTCTTACCCACACCCTTCCTCGGGGGAAGGTCACTGTTCCACCTGACCATAAAGAAAGAAAATGCTTCAAAAAATTAGTAATGTTAGAATCAGAAGGTACAGTAAGAAGATTAATGGTATACAAGGCTTTTTACAGTCTGCTCTGTGGGGATTCCCCAATCATTCCCTTTTTCTGTTTTTGCAAAGCATGCTTCAGAGTGCCATGAGCATACTCAATGATAGCTTGACCCGTGGGTGAATGAGGGATACAAAACTTGTGGTTCACACCCCATAGTTGCAAATATTGCTTTGTCCTGGCAGAGGTATAGGCAGGACTGTTACCAGTCTTTACAGATGAAGGCACCCTGAAAACAGCAAAAGCCAATCGCCGATGTGTGATAGCATCATGGCTTTTCTTCCCCGCGTGAGCAGATGCCCACATAGCAGAAGAAAAGGTGTCAATGGAAACGTGCACATATTTGAGACAACCAAATTCAGCAACATGAGTGACATCCGTCTGCCAGAGCTGCAGTGCTTAAAGGCCCCTGGGGTTAACACCGATGGGCAAAGATGCAGCGAATCCTTGGCAGTCAGGACATGAATTAGCAATGTCACAAGCTTGAGTAGGCGTGAGTGAAAATTGTTTCTGCAAAGTACGCGCACTCTCATGGAAAAAATCACGTGATGCTTTGGCTTGTGCCACTTTGTTGGGCTGAGGTGCTACCCATGCAGAATTAACAAGTTTATCAACCCTAGAGTTACCTTCTGCTATAAAACCTGGTAATGTAGTGTGACTCCGAACGTGCAAGATATAATAGGGATGCACTCGATCTTGAATAGCAGACCACAGAGATTTCAATAATTAGAACAAAGTATCATTGTTAACTTCCTTTAAAAGTGAGCAATCTAAGCGCTATGCAGTATCTGCAACATAAGCAGAATCAGTAACAAGGTTCAGTGATACAAGAGAAAATCGCTGGAATGCCATGGTCACGGCTCTTAGTTCAATGAGCTGAGCAGAGCCTGACTCATGACCCTCCAGCACCTGCCATCCAGAATCATCCTTCCAGGTGACAATGGCCTCTCCAGTTTCCCTGACCCGTCTGTAAAAACAGTAGGTCCTTGCAGTGGTACATGGCTATTTTTTGGACACAAAGACAAAGAAGTTGACTTTGCTAACTGCAGCAGTTTATGACTGGGTATATGATAAGCAATTTGTCCCAAAAAGCTTTGTAATGCTGTCTGCAGTGGAGCGCTGTTAGCAAAGCACCACTCAAAATAATCTTGTTGTACTGGAAGTACAATTTTTTCGGGATCTTTAGCCATGAGTTGCAGGCATTGTTGACAACATTTGATTATCAACTGAGCAATTAATGCAAATAATGCGGGGACCATCTTTTTTCGTTGATGAGGTAAAAATATCCATTCTGAAACATGCAATGGGTCAGGCCACTGGTCATTCCACTGGCCAGTGATGCCTGTAGGATGAAGATCTGGAATGGAAATAAAGACAGTGGTATCAATAGAGGGATCTACTCTGTACACTTGTGTGGAAACTGCTTGCTGGACCTTGTCCTGCACTCGCTGTGCTTCAGGAGTCAGGGTTCGAGGTGAATTTAAATCTGGGTCTCCTTTCAATGTACTGAACAAAGGAGACAACTGCGCTGTGGTTAGTTCCAAAAAAAGAACGTAACCATTTGATGATACCTAGCAGTTTTTGAACATCATTTAAAGTTTTGACAGAATTCTGACATTGGACGTTTTGATGCTATTGCACGAGCGATGGTTCATGCCAGGATTTTGACTCCCTAATATTTCCAAGGAGGGTGCTGTTGCACCTTTTCTGGGGCCACGTGCAATCTGTATGCATGCAAGGTGGCAAGCAACTGAGGTTGTATCCTCAGCAATTCTTCCTGAGTCGGTGTTGCCACCAGCGTGTCATCCATATAATGCTGGCAATGTGAACCCAGAAACTGTTCATGAATTCCAGATAAAGCTTGTGCTACGTACCACTGACAAATGATGAGGCTGTTTTTCATGCCTTAGAGTAAGACCTTCCATTGATACCGCTTTACAGGTTCAGCATTGTTAATTGAAGGCATTGTAAAAGCAAATTTTGGTATGTCCTGAGGGTGTAAGGAGATTGTGAAAAAACAATCTTTTAAATCAACGATTAAAATGTGCCATCCCATAGGTATCGTTGTGGGTGAGGGCATTCCAGGTTGCCGTGCCCCCATGCTTTCTATTACTGCATTAATTTTCCTAAGGTCATGCAGTAATCTCCATTTTTCTGACTTTTTCTTAATTACAAATACAGGTGTATTCCACGGATGTGGAATGTGGCCTTGTGCCAATTGTTCCTGTACTAAAAACTGAAGGGCAACTAATTTTTCTCTATTCAAGGGCCACTGGTCAACCCACACAGGCTTGTCTGTGAGCCATCGTAACAGCAGTGTGGGGCAAGTGCCCCTCAGCACAATGGCCCCCACTAAAAATCCATTCCAATCTTTACACCCCAAGCGGTCAACGTGTCTCGGCCCCATAAGTTCAGCAGTGTTGCCGCACTGTTGAACTGTAGTTGTTTGTCCTTCCTCATTTTTAACTAATACAGGTTGTGAACTTAAGTAACTTTGTGTTGTTCCTCCCAACCTTGTGATGGCTGACCCCACAGGAGTCAAAGGCCATGCAGGAGGCCATGCAGAAAAAGAAACGATGGAGACGTCAGCTCCTGTGTCAATTAAACATCGAAGTCGAATGTGCGATGGGCTGGCAGCAGACAAAGTGAGGGTACATGTCATGTTTGGTCGCTGACCCAAGAGGTCTTTGATCCAGAAAACCTGTAGTGTTCTGATTGATCCGAAGGCTCCATCTCCATGAATTTGTTGTTCTGTCCTGGGAACACATGACTTTAAAGGCACAAGTTGAGCAATACGTGTTTTTTCTGGAATAGTAACTGGGGGGGAAGGAATAGAGACCATGGCACAGATCTGTCCCATGAAATCAGCGTCAGTGATTCCAGGGTGCACAAAAATCCCCTATAGAGTAGCGCTCGATCTTCCCACAAGCAACACACTCAGTCCTTGGCCTAAAGGCCCGCATGCATTCAAGGGAACCTTGTGTACCTGACAAGAGGTTAAAGTCACTGTTGTGGCAGTGCAAACAGCCACTCTGGCTGCTCCTTTTGTGCTCCTGCTAAGTTGGCCGAATAAGCCTGCATCAGCAGCACGTTCTGAGCTGGCAGCGTACCCTGGGGAACTGCTTGTGTCTGCGCCCTCTTCCCCTTCGCGCTCTTCTTCCCGTTTCCCGCATCGATTACAAGAAAAGACTCCTGCATTTCCAGTTCCTTGCTGCTTCTGCCCTGCTTGCTTCTGTTTACCATCAGCTTTCAAGTGCCCTTGCTGTCTGCATGCAAAACATTTCTGAGGCCTGAGGACCACGGCCAGAGCAGACATTTTGTGCTCCACTGTACCGACTTTAGAGAAAGCTATAACCATGTCAGTCAAGGTGGGGTCCTCTGGGAGACCATCTATAATCTTTCTACAATCTTCATTTGCATTGCCCCTGGCTAATTGCTTGCATAATATTTGTCGCAAGTCATCATCTTCAACCTGTTTATCTAGGGCTGCTGCAACCTTTTCTACGAATTGCAAAAACGGCTCTTTTATATCATGTACTGTCTTTACATATCGGGGCTTGGGTGAGGCCATTTCTATGGTCTTTATTAATGCTCTCATGCCTGTCTTTTGGCATTGCTCAAGCACTGAGGGGTCCCATCTAGCCTGCAGATCAGGGTTGGCAAACTCACCACTCCCAGTCAAAGCTTCAACACCAACGGCACATCTAGGATCCCCCTGTTGCCACTGCATATTGTCCATAGCAGCTTTCTCAGCCATTTGCTTCCAGTTACTCTTCAAATCCCCAAATTGATCCGGTTGAAACAACACTTGAGCTAAGTGTTTGATATCAAAAGGAGCAAGCAAGCCTGTATTTATGACCTGTATAATTTACATGACTTTAGGAGACCATAAGCCATATTTTTCAGCCCTCATCTTCAAATCCTGGACTACCTTCCAAGCGATCGCGCTGTGACTATCAGGTTGATTTAACCCCCGTGCGGCTTTAAATAATGGGAACACCTGGGCGACTTCTTCCGTGTCCCCCACCTCTGCTGTACTGCCCCTGGGCATTCCTAATCGCTCTACTGTATCCCCATCTCCACATTCTAGAGCTTTTCTCTTAACTTGTTCCCAAAACCGCCCTGGTTGTCAAGGCTGCACTGTAACTTGACAAGGGGGTAAAGTCCAGCGTTTACATGAAACGTTGCGCTTGTGACCGTGGCAACCCTCACCCAATGCTCGTTTGTAAGTTTGAGTGCCTCCTCCTCG
>VYZQ01034352.1:38766-55165 GCA_013400655.1 Mystacornis crossleyi | reverse complement strand
CTTGTTCCTTATCACGTCCTAAGGGTGCACGACATTTGGGTCATGGTCAGAGGGAGATTCTGCAAGGCTGTCGAACCAGCTGGCAGCCGTCACACCCATCTGCATTCAGGACCCGACACTCTTATCTCCAAAATCAAAGCCAGAGACTGCATTTACTTCCAAGGAAACAGAATATGGATCTGCTTTGTTTGGTTTTTAGTAATGCACAATATCCGAAGCTAAATGCATGTGAAGTATCTTCACATAAGCAAATGAGATTCAAATATAGATTGCATTGCAAACTGGACAGCTTTGATTAGGAGATGAAATACAGGTAATCTCCTTTGGCTTCCCCCGAAAAGTGAAATTACTGTTCCCTACTTAAAAGGTGTCAGCTGAAGAGCAACTGGAACAAAAGAATTGTTATTCCTGTCTAAAACAGAGAATTATTGTCAGGCTTTTGTGATCGTCATGAGAATCTGTTTTATAGAACAGTACAGCTGTCTAGATGATACACTTAGATCTCCTGCTGAGTTTTGTTAAGGAAAGAATTATTTCCTTTTTCCATTATCAACTTTTTTACAGACAGTATTTATTTTGTTTTTCCTTTTTGTTTCTATTGCAGATGCTAATCGTCTAATTCTGACCTCACTTAATCTGGTTTTACACAATATTGAGTAGATTTGGTCTCAGTTTACAGCTGAGATAGAAAGTCATTGTTTCTTTGGATAAGAATGAGCCTGTTGGGATCTGTGATATAGCCTATTGAAAAATCTGAATGCAGCACCAGCCATTAAAGCAGCTGCAAAATTCATTCACACTAATCTGTGAGAAGACCTGTCAGAGGCTTCAGTTGTCACTGAACTTGTTTGAATCATATCAGAAAGTCAGAAGCCTTTCTGAGTGCTGTGACAGACTGTGTGATAGAACTGCGCTGCTGAACCAGTTTCTGTAACTTGGAAACAAAGCAGAAACATAACCAGTCCACAACTGCACTTTGTTTACTGATCAAAACTTATTTTTGATGTTTTAAGTGAACATCTTGTTGCTGGGAACTTGGCCTAACTTACAGTGAGTTGTAATTGGGGTCCTCAGGGTAATCTGATGTTGTACATGTTGAGTGGTAAAGATATTTTCAGAGAGCTTTTATGCCAGCACTGAAACTTTAATAGTTTGTTCAGTCCTGGAAACAGGAGGGAACTACTGACACATGCAGTCATGTTCTCTGGTGCAATATTTCACAGGAAAGCAAGAGCTTCTACTGACTTTTATATGTGAAGTAGTTTAAACGTTGAGGAACTACAACAGTGTCTGCAAAACCTGCTTTTAACTTTATACAGATTCATGAAAGGAAGCATTGCCAACTGTCCCCACTTTGTGAAGTTTGGTTGAAAAGAAAATATTCTGTTAGTTTCCATAAGAGCCCAAAACAGTTTCTGAAAACCTGCCTGTCTTTCCCATTCAGAGAGAGGATTCATTGCTATTGACTCTGCTCCCGATGTGGCTAAAAATCGGTTCTTGAAGCCTTTGTGAGTTACCTTCAGACTCTGAACTGCTGTTTGAGTCCCAGTCTTGCAGACAAAATTACATTTTTCTCTACTTTTTCCTCTGTCTCAGTGTTTGTTCCCCAAGTATAGTCCTTGTGCCTTTTTTCCCTGCGGATAAAATTTAAAAATTGGCATTAGTGTGAGCCAAGGACCTTGATAGCCCATGTAGTAGATTAGCCAAATCTTGCCTCATCTGCTTGTAAATTTTGAAAAGATTTTGACTAGTAGAGAGTATCTGATCCTCTCAAAAGCCACAAATGCAAGATTTGTGGACTTTTCATTACCTTTTAAGAATTATGAGCAACATATGATGATTTTGTTTCTGAAACCTTGCCTGATGATCATTTGCAAACTGAGGTTCTTAGATACTCACACTGCTTTTCTATGCCAGTTTCATCTTTTCTCACATTACTGCCAAATTTTTCTTGATCATAAAAAGTCCTTTAAAATCTGGCAACAAATCTTCTTTGTTCCTGTTTCTGAGCTTAAATCAAACTCAGAAAGGTAACTTTTTTTTTTTTTTAATTATGATCCTGGAATTAGTCTTTAAAATTTAATTGTTAAGGACTGGTTTAACTCGAACCTGATTTTTCCCTCCTTGCTTCTTCACGTGGAGCTCTGTTAAGGCAAACTCTTCTTGTAACAAACATCCCATGGTGGAGGATAAGAGAGCATACACAGGAATCATTACAGAATATACCCAAACCTGTCAGTTATTTTAGTCATGCTGTAGTGCAATTTTTTAAAGGAAAAAATTGTCTAGAACCTTAAAGTGAATGATTTGTGATTTTTCCTTAAGTGCATCTGAGTTTAGAGTTTCTCCAGTGTAATTTCAGGTCTCTACATTGGTACAGTTGAGCAGGTACAGAGGAATCTGACTATCTGGGAAGGTTTCTGGGTATATTTTAGTGTAATCATTCTGGTTTTAGTTCTGAGGTGGTAAGTTCAAATTTTTTAAAGTCAGTTCTGGAAAATTCAAAGATGGAAAATAGATTTCCCCCAGGAACTTCATGAAAATTAATGAATAATGCTGTAAAAACAAGGATGGCATTCACATCCTATGTTAAAGCAATGTAAAAAGGGGAATTTTGTTATAGCTGTAAACTCTTGGTAAGTGGTTTTACCCTAGGGCGGAAAGTTAAAACTGAAGTGAAACTTCTGATCTTTGTTTACTACAAAGGGACTTGAAGACAACTGCCCCAAACCAAAGGATAGCAAAGTTATTTTGTAGAATCAATGGTTTCATCCACTTACTCTAAAGCCTGTTTTATGCCACTCTTGTGTGTTTTGCTTTTTTACGCCATCTGAAATTTTACAGGTGCATTTTCCCCCACTCACTGGTTTTACCCCGTACTCTGGACTTGCTGTTGGACTCTGACAGCAGAGCAGTGGCACTGTGGGCCAGCAGAAGTGGCACAGGCTCCTGCAGAATTTTCTCTCTGGCTCACTTTCCAGTGGATTTACACATTTTTCTCAGTTGTGAATTTAATTTCCTCCCCATCATCATAACTTGCCTGTAGAGGATGTTCAGCTNAATTTCAGGTCTCTACATTGGTACAGTTGAGCAGGTACAGAGGAATCTGACTATCTGGGAAGGTTTCTGGGTATATTTTAGTGTAATCATTCTGGTTTTAGTTCTGAGGTGGTAAGTTCAAATTTTTTAAAGTCAGTTCTGGAAAATTCAAAGATGGAAAATAGATTTCCCCCAGGAACTTCATGAAAATTAATGAATAATGCTGTAAAAACAAGGATGGCATTCACATCCTATGTTAAAGCAATGTAAAAAGGGGAATTTTGTTATAGCTGTAAACTCTTGGTAAGTGGTTTTACCCTAGGGCGGAAAGTTAAAACTGAAGTGAAACTTCTGATCTTTGTTTACTACAAAGGGACTTGAAGACAACTGCCCCAAACCAAAGGATAGCAAAGTTATTTTGTAGAATCAATGGTTTCATCCACTTACTCTAAAGCCTGTTTTATGCCACTCTTGTGTGTTTTGCTTTTTTACGCCATCTGAAATTTTACAGGTGCATTTTCCCCCACTCACCGATTTTACCCTGTGCTCTGGACTTGCTGTTGGACTCTGACAGCAGAGCAGTGGCACTGTGGGCCAGCAGAAGTGGCACAGGCTCCTGCAGAATTTTCTCTCTGGCTCACTTTCCAGTGGATTTACACATTTTTCTCAGTTGTGAATTTAATTTCCTCCCCATCATCATAACTTGCCTGTAGAGGATGTTCAGCTGGACTTGAAAAGCAAAAGGAAACACATCCCTTTACTGTGTTACAAGCTCATATTACCCTGATGTCACTTGAAATGTTCACACCTCTGAATAAAATTTTGATGGATATCTTTGTATCACCAACTTAATGACTTCACATTACGTTATTAGTCTTCAGGTTTTGACAGGACTGTGAATATATTTTACAGTTCTCATTTGTGCTGACATCTCTGGGGTCCCATGTAATGTCCGCAGAAATCAATAAAAAGACTTTTGTTAATTCTTCCTGTTGTAATTGGATTCCTACACTTGAGGACACAAAGATCTTTTAGGCCTCAGGATTTCTTGTTTTCGGGATTTTATAATATGAGAGTTGTCACATGAGATAAAAGCAAGGTTCCCCTATCTCTGCACTCTGTCTCTAGTAATAGTCAGGACCAGCTTTTGGAAGGGAGAACATGAGAAACATTGCAAGAGCAATAAAAGAAGAGCTTCCCCCAGAGGATTTTGCTTCCTCCTTCCATCTGTGAGAAGCTGAATAAAGACGTGAAGCGGGAGAATTTACACTCCTCAAAGTTTTAAATCTTATGACTAAAAATAATTTTTTCTCGTGTAATTGGGGATAATTTGCCCTCCACTCTTCCCCTGCTGTTAATTAAATCCTGTTCATCTGTCAATAGCAGAATGTGATTTTTTCTTAGTATCCCATATAAATGGTTAAATCTATTTATTTTATACAATGTCCTAAATTCTGCAACATCATATGCATTTATATCTCACTTGTTTTGTTATGCGTACTTTCCTTCCGCTGTTTTTTTTGGCTATGTATTTTTCATAAGCACATTTTTTATACCTTTTTAGTTTATATTTACAGAGCTTAGCAAATCACAACATGTTTCTTGCAATCTGTCTCTGTTTCTGCTGAAGAGCAGTTACTGATTTGATAAGAAGCCAGCACTTTTAAGGTGGGTGATAAAGTTGGGCTCTTAAATCTATATATAAATGGGGTTTATATATACTTTTTATAGGTTATCTAGTTTCTAAGGTACTTGCACTATTCTGTTGGGTTAATGGTGGCTCTTGATATATGGAAGTTGAAGTTCCTCCTGTATCTTGTGGGGCTTAATCTAGAGCATCAGAAGGAAAATGCCTGCCCTTGGTTTCCACATGGCTATGCTTGAGCAGACAACGTGCGGCATTCTCACAAGCAAGGGACAACTTGCAGCTCAGTCTGTGTGCCAGTGCAATAGCTCTTCTTCATGGACATCAACTGATGAATTAGTGTCCTGCAACGAAAAGAAGGAAATTAATTATATTCTTCTTTGTATTTCCAGTAACTGATCTGTAAGAGTGAACCAAGTCCCCCGTGTGCATAATGGCTCCGTTCCACTGATAAACCTAATGAAAGCTGACGAAGGTCTGGTTCAGAGTTGTCATTTTTATGCCTTAGAGGATGCTGATGGGAACCCAGTGGTGGAAGTGAGCAGAAGTAAACAGTACCCAAGTCACTGTTCTGGCCACTGTGGTGGGCTTCAACAGGAGTTCCCTGCTCTCTGTCTGCCAGGGTGCTGCTCCTCCCTGCACAGACCATCTCCTGTCAGATTCTCGAGCCATGGGGATGTGCCAGTCGTCTCTTTCCCCCCCCTCCCTGCTGTCTGTAGACCCCTCCTCTGTGGCACTTGCTGCCTGTGCTGCCAGCGAGCCAGCAGCGGCCTGGAGATGGGCCAGTTTTTACATTACTGCAGGATGTTGTATATTCTGTGTGTATCCAGTCTGCACCTGCAGTGTCGTAGACTCGTGGAATAGTATGGGTTGGAAAGGATCTTCAAAGGTCTCTAATGCACATCAAAGAGATGGCTTTTTGGTTTAATGTAAATTAAATAAAGTGTAAGGATTAAGACTTAAAAAATAAGTCTTTTTTAATCACGTCAGAATTGACTACAAAAAATTGAACTGAAGGTTGATCTAGCCCAATAACCTGTGTTTTTTTGGTGGCATTAAAAAAAAGTTGCTTGGGAAAGAGTCTAAAAACAGGGCAATGGTGGAATGGGTCTCCCTCAAGGATACCCTCCCTGTCCCTAGAGATCTGTGGCAACTTAATGGGTAGTCTCTTTCTATTTAATTGGTGGGGAATTTGGTGAGGTGCCACACACAGAAGTTAGAGGACTGTGCTTAACAGGGAACCTCATCACTGGGATTGATTGTGTGTACATCAATATTCTGGCACTGGTATTTCTTACTATCTTACTACCTGTCTGATAAAACAAGGTGTGATTGCTTGATTTAAAGAAAATTGATTTCTGTAGCAGAGAAACCTTGACTCATGTTTTTCAGCTTGTTCAGAACACATACATCGTTACTTTCTTTTTTCTTGTTCTATGCCATGCAATTTAAAAAGCATGGACTTTTCTAAAGGAGGAAAAAGGTGATCAGAAGAGCTTGAGAGTGCTGTTACAAGACGGAAAATGATGCTCTGATCATGTTTTGACTTTTTTTCCCCACATTTGGACCTTGAATTTAACAATCGCTTGACTTTTTCTTCTTAATCAGGACTACAGATTTTTTTGGTTCAATTAAAACTAATGTCTTGGAGCTACGTGGCTTCAGAAAGGTCATGTTGTAGAGCCTTATGCAGAATAACTGTCAGTTGATTCTCCATTCATTAACTCTGCAGAAGGACTTTTTTAAGATAAGAAAGAAGTCAGTGGCACAAAGTTGTTTCCCTTGTCCTCTGATTCCAAATTTGTTTTGCCCATAGTATGGAACTTGTAGCATTTTCTACATGCAATCTCTGTGATATGTTCTTTTTTTTTTTTTTCTTTTTTTTTTTGCCCCGTTTTCTGCCAGAAAAACTTTTCAAGTAGTCTTAATATCTCCATCACAAAGGTTTCTCCTTCAGTCCAAGCTCCTTCAGGAGTGGATTTGCACTTCAGGGTCACCACTGGACAATGCATTCATGCTTTCAGGAGCAGCAATCCCACCCCTCTTGCCTTCCCATGGCCAGATTTCCGGGAGAGGTTGGGTGATGCTGGGTAACTTGTGTTCCTACCTGAGCAACCAGCCTGGGGGTACAAGGGAGACTCATCAGTTTGTTGCCTCAGAGCCTGAGGAGCTGTTCTTTAACCAGCTGTCTGTGGTATTTTAATTTAGGGCTCAGCCCCATTCAATCCCAGATATGAGATCTTTATAGGAAATACTTACCTTTCATTTGCTTTGAATGTGTCATAATTATGATGTCTAATGTAAATCCATGGAAGATTTTAGACTTGGGAGGGTGAACAAGGCATAGATATTTAGCCTATGGCCTTTTCACAAGCAGATTAAAAAAAAATGATTTACCCAGTTTTTTACAAGAATATGAAACAAGGCTTTTGCTTTTAACCTCTATTGGTCAGAATTTTTTCATTATTAGGTTAATTCATTTTAGAATTTTATGACAAAATAATGTATGACTAGAACATTCAGGTATCAAATTTGACTCTCACAGGGAATTAATAAGCAAAGGCCTCAGCAGAGTTATGAATCTGTTTATTTTTGCAAGGTAATAGGAAAAGCAGTCAATATTTTTGCTGTGCTTTTGCAGTTTTGGTTAGCAGCTTTCAGGTGTGGATTACCGGGACTTGACAATAATAGTTTCTGCCTTTTGCCATTTTTTGCCCAGATCCATTTGGCTCTACTCCTGTAATCCAAAGCAAATGGAAATTTTCAAATACAAAATATGTCAGAGATCAAATCACTGGGAAACATGTAATTTTACAGGAAGGAAAACCTGCTGTGACAAATATCATCAGTAAAATGATATAATATAGATAAAATGGTGCCAATATGTAAAATAACAGTTTTCACTAAAATGTAATGGGTTGATATTCTTGGCTTGATTGCAAACGGTTTTCATAATATTTCCCTCGATTCATTGCAATAAGGGTACATTTGACTAGGCTGTACCTGTTGGTTATCACATTTATTTACCACTTCTGGCAGCCAAAGGCATCACTGACATTTAACTGACATGGGTAGATCAACGAGAAATATATGCTCTTCCAAGCAAATGTACACTGTATTTAACATAAGATAAAATCCTCTGAAGTTTGAGTTCTTAATTCACTGTGTTTTCCCCAGAGCTTTGAGGAAGTTCCTGGTAAACTTACAGGTATGAAATGATGGACTACTGTGGAATAGCAGGTTTACTTTAATTTCCTGATTTGTTATGTTTTGTCACTTTTCCCATTCTCTGGTGTGGGATTGAGCCAGTGGCTGTGTGGGGCTGAGCTGCAGGACGGGGTTAAACCATGACACCCGTGCACAGAGATCCAGGAATTCTTGTCTTCCATCTCTCCCAGTACAGGGAGCAACTGGAGCCAGAGAAACACCTTCGAGTCCTTCTCTGCCCTAAAGCACAGTGAGGAGTGGGGCGTGACCTCAACTTTGGGAAGGATCTCTCACCCCCTGTTCTAGGCACGGCCCATAATGCTGTGGAACAAATGGCCCTTTAAACATTTTGGTTTTATTGGACTGACATTTTCTTCTGAAAACCAGAACATTTCTGACTCACCGTAGTCCCTACTACAAGCTCAGTTTGCTAACTTGGTGCAAAAGAAGTAGGAAACTTGATAGCTGCAAATTACTTACCCTTGAATGTAATACAGTGTGTAGTGACATGAATTCATCTCTTAATATGCTCTGCAGTGCTGAAAAATGCTTCAGATGCCTGAATATAGCATTGCAGCAAGTTCTGCTGACAAAAACATATTGTTCTTCTTGTATTTAATCTAATACTTGCTCTGTGACAGAAGGTTGCTTTTTCAAGCTGTGAATCTTCCTGGACTGGAAGATACAAAAATAATGCTTTCACTGGTCTTCAAGACCTGCCAATAAATCAATAATAATTGGATTTTTTTTCTGATACATTTGATCAATGAAGTGGAAAAATTCACGAAGTTTCTGTTTAGAATAAATCATCTTTTCAAAAGCCTGAAAATTTGCTAAGTTTCTGTTAAGAATAAACCATCTTTCCAAAAGCCTGACCTTTCTGATGAGAAGATATTTTATCCTATGAGAATTTTCAGTGTAAGTGCAGTCCAAGTGTTCTCAATCAATTGCAGTAGTTTTCTAATTTAATAGACCATTGCTGGGTCAATGTCACATTTGTAACCATTGCCTGAAGATGTTTTTTCCTCTTGTCATCAGAGGAAGAAGTTAGCTTCATAATATTTACATGGTTTAATATTTTAATTTTTGTTGTAGTAACCCCAGACATTTCACTCCAGAAAAAAACTGGGAACATTATTTTCACTTCTGAGTATGGAGGTCAGGACAAGTGTTGATGAAGTGTTTGAAAATTCTGTGCCAATTGCTACAGTACGCCTTGGGGTTTTTTGTTTGTTCCAGCAGTCTCTTAGTTTTAATAAATTGGATAAGACTTTTCAGAGCATTACTGGTAGAGTAGCTCCATCTGCAATATATCTTGAAATTCCATTGCCCTGGGAATCCCGTGTATCCTAAACAACTCCCTAGCAAGCCGCCTGTGATGCAGCATTGGCAGCTGCTCTGGTTTTGCTCTCCTGATTATAGGTTCGTTACACCACAGATGCTCAGGGACACTCCAGGAACTTTGGATTGCAGTGGGAAACTTTCTAGCACTGCCTAGTAGAGATCACTTGTGGCTTGCTAATACCAAAGGATTTGTCCTTGGAAACAGAGACTTGATATCCATCTTTAGTGCATGCTTGCATTACTCTTCCATATCATAGTTTTTTCCCTGTTTGTTATCTTATTTTTATTTAAAAAACCCCCAAACCCAGAATGTGTAAATGATCCTTCTTAGGATTTTGTGCCGTTGTTTACTGGAAAAGCTGTGGTTTATCATAAGTCTCTGGAATGTTTGATTGTATTCTGTGTTTTTGCTGAGAAGGGTCTGACAAAGCATGGCCCTAGATACCCTGTGGGCATTCCTTGTGCCACAAAACGGTGTGGATGTGGTGTTCTGACACAGAGGAAATGCTGTGGCTGTCACCAGGCATGTTAGTTCAGGTTAGGGGGACAAAACGTCTTCTAGCTTGGCTCAGGCTCTTGTCCTGCTGGCTCAGAGGATGGATGTGGCCTCAAATAGCTTCAGTCTCTGTTTGCTATCAAGAAATCCCATTGCAGATTTGTTGTGGTCAAAAGATATGGGTGAACTTAAAAGCACGTAAAGATCTGCAACATGTTGGCAGGTGGAACGTGAACTATTTCTACCCCAGGAAGGGCAAAACAATATTGTAAGAGCCTGAGACGAGAGATGTGGGACTCCAGGCAGCTCTTCAAAATGCTGTTTATTGTATCCATGACGTTACAGCAGTCGAAGGTTGTAGGTGACAAGAGCCACACCTACAGCTGCCAGCTACAGCTTGTAGGCAGACCTGAAGCCGAATTCTGTTTTGCATCATAAACACAGAACTTTTATTCCAAGTGATAAGTGCACGCTGCATTTTTCCACCTTAATTGGAAAGATGTCGATGACTTTCNCAGGCATGTTAGTTCAGGTTAGGGGGACAAAACGTCTTCTAGCTTGGCTCAGGCTCTTGTCCTGCTGGCTCAGAGGATGGATGTGGCCTCAAATAGCTTCAGTCTCTGTTTGCTATCAAGAAATCCCATTGCAGATTTGTTGTGGTCAAAAGATATGGGTGAACTTAAAAGCACGTAAAGATCTGCAACATGTTGGCAGGTGGAACGTGAACTATTTCTACCCCAGGAAGGGCAAAACAATATTGTAAGAGCCTGAGACGAGAGATGTGGGACTCCAGGCAGCTCTTCAAAATGCTGTTTATTGTATCCATGACGTTACAGCAGTCGAAGGTTGTAGGTGACAAGAGCCACACCTACAGCTGCCAGCTACAGCTTGTAGGCAGACCTGAAGCCGAATTCTGTTTAAGTTACAAAGCATTATATACTTTGCTGAGTATCTTAATACATGACAACCGATCAGCATTATACACAATACCTTTACATTTGCCTATAGCCTATCATAATTACTATCGTTACCATATTATAGTCATTATTATCAATCACAAAGGTAAGTATATTACAATTTAAGATCGGAATTGTTTTTCAGTTTTCCTGAAATGGAAAATTCTTAGACCTTTAGCAAAGGTAATTCTTAGACCTGTAGCAAGCAGAAGCTTGCTGCATCAACATGTCTTGTTTGCCCGTGGTATCTTTCTGATTGGTAAAAACATGTTTTTTATTTACTTATGCTCTCCTTGAGACTTATTTACTTGGTAAAAAACATGTTTTCTGTTTGTAGTCACATATCCTTTGCTCTAGCCATAAAATCTCCTTTCAACTTATCTCCAACCTTTGCCTTCTCAGCTACTCAGCAACCACTGGCTCAGCAAAACATCTTCTACTCTATATCAAAACTTGCTTTCATTTCTATTTCATTCTCAGTTTCTACATTCAGAGATCTTTCTGCCAGACCTACATATCTGTGAAACTTTCTTGTCAAACTTTCATCCTCCCCAACACCATATTTTGGAGCATTTTAGGGTGTAGAACAAAATCGAGGCTATTCATTGCCACAAAACATGACACTATTTGGAATTTCAAACCATTTCTTCCCGTCTGTTCACCAGCCGTGCAAATGCCATTGTCACACTGAGGCCGCCTCAGTGATGTAAATGGACAAATAAAACCAAATGAAGAGGAACAAATATTCGTGTAGCTGGAGGTTGTGGAAGGTCCTGACATGTTGGAAGGAGGAGGGACCGTGTGATATAAAGTGGGGTTTGATCAGTCCTTGCAGACGGAATCTATTTAAGGCAGAGGAATCATCTGCAGCCAGCTGCCATCCCAGTAACTGGATTCCTAAAAGTCTTCCAGTTAATACAAGGTGCCAGAGTGCTTCAAACTTTGGAAATTGAGAGTTCTGGTTAATTTATATTTTCTGTTTTCTGTTTCTGAGGGTTGTGGTGTCAAAGTACATTATTTTGACAGAAGGAGAGAGGAAAAAGTAGTAAAATTAATGTTTGAGATGCATATTCACAGTATCTGAGAGTAGATGATAGATGCTATGTGTATGTGTGAAAGCTGGTGTCAAGAACTCATGAAGTTAAACTTAAGAAGGACAAGGCTTCACTCAAGCACATGAATTTGTTCAGCTTTTTCCTCTGTGCTGAAGTAGCTGGGAGCAGACAACAATTAGGATCAGTAGATGTCTCCTCTTTCAAATTAACAGAAAATGGATGAGAGCAGCTTCCAGTGCCCATGTCTCAAGTTTGCACTGAAAATTCAAATAGTCCTGAAGTGTTTTGGGGAAGGCACACAAAGGAAAACTGCTTTTTCCAGTTGTTTTGCTATTGGCTTTACAACAGAGAGTGTTTGGTTTTGTTAGTAGTATGGCTACATTAGCTATTAGTGCTAGAGCTTTATAGTATTAATTTTAATGAATAGTAATATGAAGGTGCCAGCAGCTCTCAAAAAGAAGCAAATGGAATTCTAGGATTTGTAAGGAAAGAGAACACAAAGCAGAAAGCCCTGTGGTCTTAGTGTACGCACATCCTGACTACTTTGTCTTGCACTGATCCCATCTCTGTAAAAAGGATATCCAAAAGAATCTGTCAACAGTTTGTCTCTAAAGAGGAAACTAGATAATGCCTGTCAGGAATGTTATAGGCTTGGGAAATGACAACGGAAGAGATATCATAGTTTAATTTTCCCAAGGGTTTTTCTTCTACATGGATCCATAATTTATATTACCATTGCAGGGACTTCTCTTAGTTCCCTTAGTAACCATGGATTTGTTTACCAATTACAGCATGCAAGGACAAACCAGTTTGATCCCATTTTAAGTCTTCCAGGTTGTCTTCCCACAGCAATTTACTCTGCTTCTGTTGTCCAGCCTCAGGATTCCCCATAAAAATCTATTTCCTCTTTAGAATTTGTAATCCATTACTTCAATTCTGCTCTGCTGCATAAGCAAATCTCACCCAGGACTTTGCCTAGAAAGAACTGACAGGATACACCAGTGTTAAATTCAGTGTCTTGTGACTAGCTAATTGAGTTCTTTTGAACTGGATTTATTACTTTTACCAAATGTTAAACTCTGCAACAAGTGCCTCCATGGAAAAAAATGTTACTTATCAGACATAGCATTTGTTACTTTACATCAAGTTTTGAATTTAATGTGATATGGGACTAATGTTCAGAAAAGTGTTTTTGTTTTATGAATTCATTCCTTGATTGCTGTCCTGCATGTGAAAAGGATCTGTGCATCTTTTTACTACCAAACACATATTAAGAGCTCTATTGCCTGCTTTATTGTTAGATCAATATAACCCCAAATATACATTTAAGGGCTTCTCCTACTATAAAAGAGGGAAATAAAGATATGGAAATATATGCAAGATATGCAAATACAGAGGAAGTGAGGAATGTCGGAGAGCTGTGATAGCTCTGTGGTAGGCTACAGAATCTTGTAGTTATCACTGCCAGGGAGCCCATCCTTGTTCCTGAGATCGTGTTGGCAGCTGCCTTCTGGTCTGTGGCATTGGCACCTTGCAGTAACCTGAGCCTGTTTGAAAGAAGTTCTGTCTGTAAGAGTGCTGAGAAAAATCTGGGAACTCCTTTGGGCAGCTGATTTCTGAGCTGCAGACAGGGCTTCAAAGAACTGGCCAGCACAACGAAGTCAGTTTGAGAGTTGGAGATCCTAAAATCTCTCAGTCTGGAGGTTGCAAATGTATGATAAGCTGTGTTCTGCTTGGTGTGTGCTGCACTAAGGAAGAGAGTGCTGTTGCTTCTGTAAAATGAAGCTGTGATATGTGTGCCATGGGAAACTTGTCCCCAGCCACTGCAGAATGCAGCTTCTCATCTCTGCCACGTGTGCAGAGCTCTCTGCTGTCATGCTGCTCGCAGGGATGCTTTCATCCCCTCTCTAGGAGCTGTTTTTGTGTCTGCCCTCTTATTTTTGCCTTTGATGCAGTCTTTTTTGACCTACACTGTGCCGTGTTTCAGAGTAGATCCATCTCCAAAGCCTTGCTAGTTACCTGGAGCTGAGGAAAGTCCATTTTCAAAGTTGTAGATATAGGGTTATAGAGCCATTTATATTGGAAAAACTTTCCCAGATCATCAAGTCCAACCATTAGCCTGGAACTGCCAAGCCCACCACTAAACCATATGCCCAAGTGCCACATCTATGTCTTTTAAAGCCCTCCAGGGATGGTGACTCAACCACTTCCCTGGGCAGCCAGTGCCAGTGTTTGATAACTCTTCTGCTGAATATATCTTAGAGCAAACAAATTCCAATTTGTGGTTCATTGGCAGCAGTGATAAGAAAGGAAGAAGCAGCAATAAATTGATAAAGCAGTAATAATCCTGGCTACCTCCAAAATAAGAAAAAGAAAAATTAGATTTCTCTTTGGTTGTTGTTGTTTTATTTTGTTCNAGGTTTGTTCATCTCTAAAGGTCTTTTGCAGAAAAACTCTTTTGCTTACACAAGCTTCCCATGAAACCCTGGCAGACTTACTTCAGCTTGTCTGGTGGGGCTGTGGGTCACTGTTGGCATCACTGTGNGTTTTTGTGTCTGGCAGTAAATTGTCACTGCAGATCACACCTCTGACTGCATTTCAGTTGTAAGAAACCTGGACCTGAAAGAAGTGTGATTATCTGGAGTACTGGAGTGACCTGACTGCAGAATGTGATAGCACTCTCTGATCTCACTTCTGCAGTCAGACTTACTAGATTTGTGTGATGCCTTCAGCTATTACACGGACATTAAAGCCTTTTCCCATCATTTGATAACTTTCCTGATGGGCAACATGAAGGACAAGCAGAACTAGTTTTGCCCACAGGACTGCTTTAAAATGTTGAAACTTTGCTGTACTTCTACTCTCTGTGCTTGAAAAAACTTGTTTGGAGACCCCTTTGCAAAATAAACTTGCAGGTTGGGCTCTGAACTCTGAATTGCTTGTCTTCCTGCTTGTATTCCTGCACTCGCTTCCTCATGTTAGAGGCACGTGATTCCTCTGTGCGGAAACGATCATAGACAAAATGGTTTTCTTGACGTCATCAAACTATTCCTTTTAATTGTTTCCAATCTGAAAGGGCAGTTAGTATTTTGGAGAAAGGAATCTAGAGATGACTCTTGGATTGAATCAGAGAGGAAGAGGAGAAAGGACAGGAAGTGAGCAACAGCAAAAGACAAAAATCCATATAAGATATTTGTACTGGGGGTAGGCCTGTCATACACAGATATTTACATCTTTGTAAATCCAAACAAATGTCTCTTGCCTGAGAAAGATTATCTATTAGTTTCTTTTGCTAACAGTGAGGGGAAGCTGAGATGTGAGGTAAGAGCTTTTAAATGTAAGGCAGTTGAGCCTGAGAACGCCTCATCTCAAGGGCAAATATGGAATATTTTCTGCTGTTCATAGGGCCCATCCTGATAATGTGCCAGGGCTGCAAGAGGAACAACCTTATGGATTAAAGTTAAAGTGCAATTTTGTTGTAGTGAGTGCAGGAAGTGTCACTCCTGCAATAACAAGGTAAAGAACACAAACACAGCCCTCTTGAGGAACACAGGGTAAATAGAGAGCTGTTCAAGCAAAAGGGAAAAGTGAATGAGGAAAAGAAAACAACAGGCATTGAGAAATGGGCTTAGTAACAGTAACAAGAAATATCTGTCTTTGCTTCTCTTCTGAGGAAAAAAGGAGAGAAAGTGGGAAAAAACCATTAACATTAAAAAACATTTTATGTTAGATTCTGTTATAGAGGGGATTGATCGACTAATCTTCCCAAATGGACACTGATAGATGAAAGTGTCTCTGGACAAACCTTGTAGGTTTTTGTTCAAAAAAGGCAGCTCTGACATTCCATGTCAGGACTGCAGCAAATGGATTTCAGTGGTTTGTATTTGAAAGAATTGGGATATATGCTTGATTGGTGGCTTCCTTTAGAGCAGTTTTGGTTCTGCAGTATTTTAGAAAATCCAGAGAACTTTATATTCATTGGATTTGAAAGAAAGTTTCAAATCTGAATTCTCATGAGTTTCTCAAGAAAATGCTTTAAAGCTTTTTTTTTTTAAATTATTATTTTTATTTAAGGTTTGTTCATCTCAGCGTCATTGCAGAAACACAAACAGACAATTCTTGTCTAAAAGGACTTCACAGAGATAGTCAGGGTGGAGGATGGAGAGAGACACAACCTACACGTGGGGAGCCAGAACTGAGAGATGCAAAATGGCTTCTCCAAAAACGCGNAGAGCTCTGGACACAGCAGAACTGGGAGATGAAGGATGCACTTGTTCCTGGGAGACCAAAGTGCTTCATTTACTTGAAAAAGCACCTAAGATTTCCAGAATATTATTACTCACAATTTTGCTCCTGCAGGAAATAAGGCATCTTTAAGGCTTTATTCTGATTCAGAAATCTCTTGAAATATCAGAATTGCTCTCAAAAAAAAAGTTTCCAGGTTTGTCTGGAAGCCAGTGAGATTTGTCTGTATGCTTTATCTCTCTGCATTTGGCATAGCTTTGAGCTGGATATATTACTTGATTTTTAATCTTACTAGTATATAAAATATTGCCTTAAAACCTGATAACTTTCCAGTAGTTCTTTCCAGTCAGTACTTCGCTTAGGTTGGCTTCGTGCTTGTCACAGGGCATCAGACTTGTACAAACTTGTGTGG
>VYZQ01034352.1:0-24776 GCA_013400655.1 Mystacornis crossleyi | reverse complement strand
ACTCTATTTTTCAAAAAAATAGAATTGTCTATTTTTTTTTTTTTTTTTTTTGTCCTCTCAGCTGAAAACTCATTAATAATAACCAACAGCACCGAGATTTCTTAACTCACCTTGACTGAGGACAGGAGACTCCACTGCTGTTAGAGGGTCTGTAGAAATGATGTAAATTTACCAGAAAATTCTTTTTCTAAGCATTACAAAATCAGATTACAGTTCCCTTTGGATGAAGTCTTTCAAATATATAAAATAATACCTCAATGTTTCGTGATGTAATTTGGTATCAAAATAGCAGAAATGAGTGACTGTCACTCTTCCTGGGAATTACTCTTCTAGAACTCAGTAACTCACAACTAGGAGTACAGACTTTACAGTTTCTTTTTAACCGTGGTCTACTGGCACCTTTAGTTTAGATGCTGCAAAATGTATCCTTCTGCAACTAGTTCAATGAATTTCTTAAACTGTTATCCTAAATTTTAGATGTTATCTCTATCTTATTTTATTCTCAGGTCTATAGCTTTATTTAGAATCACATTGTTTTCTGTGATTTTTAACATGTTGTGTCTTCTGTCACTCATTTTGCCACTTCCAGTGTTCTGGTTCCAGTATATGTGGTTTCCAGTGCTAAAATTATGTGTCTTCAGTTGATTTGCATTCAACACTTGCCCACTTCTTAACTTCAATAATATCCCTGGCAGTGTTAGGTTTGCAGTTGGACTCTCTGCCCTTAAGGTTTTTTCCAGCCTAAATGATTCTATGATTAATTCTTCAATGTGAGTAAAAGCTTGTTGCAACTACAGAAAAATGTATTCTACGGAGTTGAAATAATTTAATTGCAGGCAAATTCTCTGATTGTTTGACCTTTTGAGTTTGCAGATACTGTTCTTATTTAATGTTCGTTGTGTAGTGCAGGAGAATAAATTATCACATCTTCTTCCCTGGTAGAGATATGTTATTTTCCAAAGTCTACTGAAATTTATGAGACTGAAATAGCACAAGGAATTCAGTAGGTATGTTTTCAACTTTTTAAAAATAAATTTTCGTAATTAAATTCTCACCACACGCCTGAAGGACAGGAACGAAGTAACCTTGTCGTAACTGCTAGCACGTGCATTTTACAAATATTCCTGCCTTTCTGTGGACTCTCTTTGGGATAGATTCTCTTTTTGGTTGCTCTGATAGTTTCCAGTGCTGCCATCCTGGGTGTAATATTCGAAGTTCACAGGGGTGTCTGGACCACAGCTGAGCTCGAACAGCCGACTCCTATCAGCACACTTGCAAGAGGCACCAAAATCTTCAGGTGGGACCTATGGAAATTAGTGAATGTTTCAGGTGGGCACCAGCTTGTCCTTGTGGAAAGCAGCTGGTGTGGAGACCAGAAGCAGCTTGTCTGATTTGTTATATGTAGCCCTGCTGCCCTGGAGATTAAGAAAGAAACCATTTCTAAGCCATGAGGCATCAACGCTTTCTCCCGTGCTTTAGCAGAGTGCCCCAGCCTGGCAGTGCTGGCAGCAGGGTCAGCCTGCTTCACACTCACTGGGTAAGTGCGAGCAGAGATGCACTCTTTCAGACATACACGTTTTGGGGGATTCAGAGGCAGCCACCTCCACTGAGAAGAGAGTAATAGTGTGGTAATACCTGCCTTCTGCCTGGGTTTTATTAATATTTATCTTCCTTATGTGTGGGGATTTAATTTCCGGGGAAATATCCGAGTATGGAGTGGCTAAACGGGTCTGACTGCAGGAGGATGCTGTCACACCTCTCCCCAAAGCCTGACCCTTGGCAAAACCCCTTTGCTAACACAGTCCAGTGTCTCACTGAATGGCAATCCGTGCTGGCAGGTGCAAGGGATGGTTCAACCAAGGGCACTGGATGGGACTTGCCTCTTTCCTTGTCTATTTTCATTGATGGATACCACAGCTCTTGCACTCCAGCCCGTCCCCAGGGGCCTGGCCCGTCACAGGGCATGCTGAGCTGGCTCTCTGAGAGCTGACTTCCACCGAGTGTGGGAGCGTGCAGCCTCCAGCCCTGTGTCCGTAGAGGGTCTGCTCCTGCCCCAGCCCTCCTGATAACCAGCCCGGGCTGCTGAGCTTGGCCTTGCTGAATGCTCCAGCATCTTCAGCACCGAGGAGAACAAGTTATCATCAATGCACGCCACTGGTGCTGTTAGCCCAGGCAGGTCTAGCCAGCACGGTCATTAAACAGCTCTGAGGTTTCCTAGGGGTCATGAGAATTTCTCCCTGATTAATAGTGGAAGTTAGAACATACGGGGGGCTCCCCCAGAGAACACAGTTGCTTTTCTTGAAGTACCTGAAGGTCATTTGGTTCCTGAGGTCTGACCCAGATTTTCACAGAATGGTAGGCTTGCAAATCTTGCGAGTGTTTAGGGAGAGACAGAGTATTTTTCATCAGAACAGCACATCCGCTTTTAATGAAATTACTTGCACTTATGTACGTGCATAAGTGTCTGCAGCAATTGAAGGTCTTGGGGACTGCATGTACTGCAGAATGCTTGCATCAGCATCTAGCATGTAGTCTCCATATAAAACTTGAGCTATTAAAACTGCCAGAAAGATCTGTAGTGTTTGCTTTGGTTGGGTTCCAGTTTCTGCTCTACCCTGAGAACAAGATTGCAAGAGAGGGAGGGGATTGCATAGCAAATTAGTCCTTGAAAGGCAGTGATTTGTAGGTCACTTTACTACCAGGCCATTGTAATAAAAAAAAAACTTAGTCCTTTTAAACTCTTTGTACCAAGGAATCCAAGCTATAAGATGCATGTGATATGCAGTGCATGTAAAAAAAACCGTGTTCAAGGTACTTTGCCTTTTCCATTAAAACTTTCTTCACAGAGCATTTTGTTTTAATAAACATCCAAGTCGTGATAATAAATAAGTAAGCTTCATCTGCCTTCTCTGATATTTCGTTGTGGCACTACATAGATGTTCAGTTATAATTTACTTCTGGCTGTTTAAAGACAGAGATATTTAATGTCTTGGAGAAGTTTTAAAAAAAAATCAGCTGAGATGGAAATAACAAATTTGTTAAGAGACGTTCAGGTTTTAGATACATACCTGCTGGGTATGATATTTCATTTAGCTTATAAACCAGAGTAAATATTAAAACTGGTTAATATTCTTACACTTCCATTGAAACCAGCAAACTACCAGATGTGCTTGGGGACAGCAGTGAAAATCATTTTGAGTGGCACAGAAATTTCTTGTTCCGTGTGCAAATAACCCAGTGCTACTTTTTGAAAAGTCTGTAGGCAGCAAAGGCCCACATCCAAGAAAACCAGAGGCAGAAACTGTCTAAGGGGACCTGGCAGTGCCCAGAGTTATACCACTGCATGGGAATCCAACCTCTAATTTTTCAGCCTGCTGCTGTGCTGGCCTGCCTTTATAACGTGCCATAAAAACCTCTTGGCATGATGATTGCTCTCTTTGGTGTCCATGACCTGTGAGTCTTGGTTTTGTCTTTTCCCAGACTTCCACATATTGGATTTTGGGTGTAGGGGGTTCTAAGTCATCCATGACTCTGGGATGCTCAGAATTCAGATTTGCCACAGCCCACAGATATGCTCAGACATCTCATGCCTGTGCTTAAAGCTAATCCATGGCTCTTTGCTTGCACCAGAAAGACCAAGGCAAACACAGATCTTTGGGAGTGCTGCAGAACAGACAGAACTGCCCTGCCTGTGTCTGAAGTGAAAGGATGGGATTTCACCACTTGCTGGTCTCAAAGGGAGGAGCATCCTAGTTTTCCTTCACACAGGGAGTTTTCAGACTTGTCAGGGGCTGCAGGTTATTTGAAAGTTTGCATGAGTGTCCCAGAAAGTTGCAGGTTTTTGCCAGCACATGAAACTTCATAGAGCCGGGTGGCTGCTGCTGCCAGTGCTTTTTTTTTTTTGCCAGCAAGGGCACCCAAGGAAGATGAATTTGGGAATCATCATGCAGAGATGTCTCCTCTGGTCCACGCCATAGCATGCTATGTCTTTGACATTGTCTTTTGACAATGGAAGTAAATTCTGACCTTATCTGTAAGTATTGCTCCTGCTGAGTGATTGAGATTGATATTAAGAGCCTGGCATTTTTTCCACGGTTAATTAGTTTAAAATGAGAATAGCTCTTGTATTCACCGCTGACTATCAGAGGCAATAATTACAAGAGTATTTTGTATGAACAATCCGTATCCTGTTACCTTGGGCTGCTGCTGCTACCCAGCTGAATGTTTCAGAAAAGATGATTTGCTTTTCATGGTGATCAGTAAAAATAGATTAATGGGAGAGCTCTTTCCAAAGGGTAAAAGGAGGACAGGCTCCTCCATGCAGCACTTGTCATATAAGAGCACGTGCTGAGTGGAGAACGGTGCACACAGACTGGGGCTCGCTGCCTTTTTGGCTTTGAGATGTGAAGGCTTCCTTTCCAGGAGTGTCCCAGCAATTCCTGGGGGAGACCCACGTGTCTAAGAGATAAAGCCCTTTTGCTCTTAAGAAGGTGAATGTTAGGCAAGGGCTGCCAAATTTCAGAGTAGAAACAAACTTTATTCACTGGGCAGAACAACAGATGTCAGACCCTTTACCTGCAAGCGCAAAGGAAATATAGAACAAAATCTACAATAGAGGGATGCAATTTTCTGTCCAGTCATGCGTGCTTCCTATTACTTGATTACTGAGATATTAAGGCATGCAAATTGAGTGAGCTTCATTATGTGCAATGATACACTTGTGAAGGAATGCATACCTTGGGAAGCTGCAATTAGGATCTCTATAGCAGTGTATTTTGACCAGTGGCTAATAAGTGTCCCGGTATTGGCATAAAATTAATGTAGATAAGTTAATAATTATATATTTTCCATTCCCTGAAGTGCTTCTCATACGGTTCCTGTGAATGGTGAGTCTATATATAATGCTGTTAAAGGGCACTCTAAAATGAGGTGTTCCAGAAGAGCATTTTTTTGGTGCCAAGGGTTGCTGGTCATGGAAGTAACTTCTGATAGAAATGCCATTTTACACTGAATAAGTCTCTTAAGTAAATAGCACCAGAGAGTCTCAGAAGTTTTAGCTATCTATATAACTGAAACAGAACTGTCAACTGTTTTTTATGGTTGTTTTTTTCCTCCTAAATATGGTCAAAAGGCAAAGGAAATGGATGTGGATTTTTTTATTGTTGAGTCAGTTTCATCCATATTTTGGAATTCATGGAAGAAATGCTCCTTAAACTGCATTGTATCCTTAAAAACCCTGCATTTTGATTTAGTCTAGCTTTGGGGAGACTCTGAAAAAAAGGAGGATCTATTATATATTTGCATGAAATAAAGTGAGTTTGCTTGGAACTACTAAACTTCATGAAAGGAAGAAAAGGAAATACTTTCTTGTGGTTGTCTTCCATATAATGAGAGATCTGGGAAAGAGCCAGTGAATTGTAGTCATCAGAGGTGTTTTTATCAGCATTTTTTGCCTCTCTGAAAAAGGTGTCAGTTTAATTAGAGTCCAGGAGGACATGGAATTGAAAAGGAGTCCAGGAGACATGGAATTGTTTTGCTCCAGTTGTGAATTATATCCACTGTTTTCTCAGCTTCCCAGCTGCAGGCCAAGCTGGGATACAAGTTTGATGTAGTTCCATTCACTTCACAGTGATACCATGGCTGGATTTGACCCATGTTTCAGTTAAAAAAAAAAAAAATTTGTTTTGACTCCATTAATTGGTGTATGACGAATGAGCCTTTGAAATGTTAATAATCTAATAAATAAATACAGGAAAAGTAAAGGTTTTGGTTTTGTTTGTGTGGGGTTTTTTTTTGTTTTGTTTTGTTTTTGTTAACCATAGTTTTAAGAGAGCTCTCAATTTATTAATAGCAAGAGTTGACAAACAGGAAATTTGTCAGAGGTATTTCTTTGGAAGACATCTATGAACACTTATATCAATTTGAGATACATTAAAATATACCTGTTCACAGCAGAATATCATTAAGAATGAAGGTTTATTGTACTCTTCATTTTCCAGAATTACATGTGCATTTTATGAAAAAAATGATTCAGTGTGATGTACCTGCTTTGGGAGGTAGGAATGGCTTAGAATTTGAACAGAGCCTTGAAAAACATGTTCTGAAAACCTGTCCTCTGGTGCCCTTCCCACCTGCCAATCTTAACTGTAGAGAGAAGAGAAACCCTTAAAAATATTTTATTTCTCAGACTGTGAAATGTCCTGTGTATAATAAAAAAATTCCTTAAGAGCTGAACTGCACTTACAGATTGTGTCTCTGCCGAGGAGGCTGGGATTTTTTAAAGCATGACAGCAGTTCATTGCATAAAGTAGCAATTTCTCCTTGTAGCCTTTTCATTGAGGTGTTTGATATCACTTCTGAAAGCCAGAATTAAGGAACACTGCCTGGTGGAGATAGGCAATCTTTTTTTCTGCAGCTTCAGTTCCTTTTACACTGGGAACAGCCCAAGAATTCTTCTAAACTTTCAGTCTTGGTCATTTAAATTTAGGTTTTCGCTTCTAGAGAAATTCTGGTTTTATGTACCTTAGGTAGGGCTGTATCCACACAGCAAATACATTCAACTGGATGTGACACCACTGCTCTTTCTGCTGTCCTGGGGAGGAGCCTCAGTGTGCCTAACTTGCTTGAATTGGAGTAAAAGGTTAACATAAATTGCTCTTCTCCTTATTGAATCCAAAGTAATTATATGGCAAATCCTGTAGCCAGTGACACATCCTCTTTAAAGGCAGCTGGATGTTTGTCCTGAACACCAGTCTGCTTTCCTGGGACCTGGCTAGTTTCTGAAAATGAGATCCTCCAGAGTTTCTTACTCCCCTTCATAATGAAAAACAGAGAGGACTGTAGGGAATGGGTTTTAAAAGCCTCTTACAGTATCATCTACAGCTGTATCAACAAAAACTCATAATGTACAAATCACATGAGCTTCAGTGGAATCTATTTATCACTCTTGGCTGTTCTGCATCCCCTCAGCTAGCACCCTTCATAATGAGCTGCCTAGATTTCCATGGTGACTTGCATTCAGACTATCTGTAAGTAGTGAGGTCAAATCTTTCTCTTACTTTATTTTTCAGCTGGATATATTATTGTTGCCTGACTGTAGCTGCAAAACCACACAGGTGTGTCTCTGGAGGGCCAATTCTGAATTGAAGGACAGCTGTAGGGCAATGTAATTCTTTTGTGATCACTACTGGGCATGGAAGGCTTTCAAATGTGTTCTTTTTAATGCAATTTAGAAATCAATAGAATGGAAAAGCTCATTTCTTAGCTGGTGTCTGAAGAGGTAAGAATTTGTGGACCATGTGACATAAGGCACTGAGAGGCAGGGATGGAAAGTTGTACTAACAGTTCATTTTCAGGCACGGAGAGTCAGCTCACCGTGTGTCCACTTTGGGCAACACACAGGAAGCCACTTGGTGTGGGACTGATTGCTCTCTGAGAAACCCCTTAGTGACACAGGGGGAGCACAGGACACCTGGAGCATTGCCTTAGGGCTAAGATCAACCCTTTATTTTTGCAAGTCTCATCTTGGAAAGTCTCAAGAAGCATCACTGTGTTTAGACAGGCAAATTCCTCTCGTGACTTCCCTTCATGCTGACCTGCTGAGTAAATGTTACTGAGGGGAACAAGACGAGTGCCTTTGTTGCAGACAAACATGGAATGAGATCCTACAGCAGCTACTTGGGTGTTGGTCAGCCCCAGAGACAGCAAGTGGGTCTGACACCTGCTGAGCTCATGCTTGGCAAGCGGGTCCACACCTAAAGGGGGAGATGCTTACTTGTGTGGAGCTGAAACTTCCAAAACTGGAATTGCAGAGGGTTCACCTGTAGTTGTTCTCAATGTGACTTACTGTGCATGACAAACAGCATCGCTTTGTGGGCACAATATGTTTTGTGGGAATCCAAGCAACCTGGGGGTCTTCGGGAGATGAGATTTGGAATGGCTTTAGTGCAAAATCATTCTAATTGCTTAGTTTTTCTAAAACTAACTGATTATTAATCACTAGTAAGCAGTGTTTTCACCCACACTGAAAGCCCCCGGTCTACAGAAAGACTTAAAGCACTCTCTATTTTTTGCATGCCTCTAGGTATGGGAGGGTTCAGTGGTTCTGAGGAAGGCTGGCAGCATTTCTGGTTGAGGATGCTGTAGTTCCCTGGTTCTCTGTTGCTTTGACCTTCTCACTGCCTCTCCCTGAAGTGTTGCTCTCAGATCTCCCAGTGCCACTTCTCACTGGGTGGACTCCTCAGCAGCACTTCCAATCCTGTGCTTTCAGCTGGAGACTTGTGGTGCTCATCACACCCCTCTCCGGGAGGGTGCCTGTGCTCCCCTCTCGAGGCAGGGATGCAGTTCTGTGGGGAAAAGCCTCTCCTGGTAGAGCACTTCTCTTTATTCCAGACACGCCTGTTTAGGAGGAATGTGTCTCAGAACCAATAAGCAGTGCACAGGTATATTTAGGCACCAGACTGCCAGTCTTATCGTCACTGAGAATGGACAAATTTAACGACTTTGCTGTGAGTCTGCTTTGGAATTTTTGTTTCTCATTTCTCAGCTCAGACACGAGAGAATCACCTTCCCAAGTCCTGTTATTATCTCAGCCCTCTGAATCAAGTCATACTCAGCTTCCTCCCTTTAAGCAGAGAAGGGCATAAATTCCAGCCGTGCTCCTTTGCTTTCTGTCAATATGTGGGATTAATGTTCCTTCTCAGTGACATTAATTACCAGAGAGTAAGGAACACAGACAGCTGTGTTCCAACCAGGATAGACAAGACATTTCAAAAACTGAGTATAGCAGTTCTTGATTCTTCCATAGCTAAGAACATATTTGCCATGCTGGAAGTCCTTTGTCTTTTTTAGCCAGCAGGTATAGTGATGAATGGCAGGAATAAGTATACTTATTGAGACTCCTTCTAGGGTTCTTTTTTTTAAATGAAGTAATTCTGCAAGGTCCAACTGCCACTGCATCACAAATATGATTGTGTTGGAGCCCAGTTTTGCACAGATTTGTAGTTTCTAGGTTGCTGTGTCCTGAAGTTGTAAGGAGTGCTATATACTGCCCTCCCTGCGGTACTCATGTAAGACTTACGCCTGGATCTCCTGCCAACAAAAGTACCTCAGCAACCTCTCTTGGCAGCTGCAGATCTGTACTTCCTCCATCTCTCCTCACAAAGGCAAAGTCAGTACTTATCCCCTTGGCAATAAAGGGCCTTAAGTAATGAGGTGATAGAAAGCGTGGCAAGGACTTGGCTCCAGAGGCAGGTCCAGCCAGGAGGGTTAATTGTGGACGCTAATGCTTCGGGACAGGTCTGCATGTAACACCTGCTAAGCAGTTTTTAAAATATGTACAGGAAGTTTTGTTGGCAAAATACTCTCCTAAAAGTTCTGGTAGGAAGCTCTGGAGGAAGATGACCCAGATGTTCAGCTCAGGACTCCTGTGGCTTTCACTCCTGGCACACGTCCAGGCCTCCGGCTGCTGCCTGGGGAGGCTGCAGGTCTTTGAGAGGTCTTGTTTCCTGCAAGCCCCATACAGATGTCTTGAATAGTATGGGAAGTGTTCTCTAGCACTGGACAAATATTGACATTTGAATTTTGCCCACAGTTTGCTC
Organism: Mystacornis crossleyi; assembly: GCA_013400655.1. Taxonomy (NCBI): domain Eukaryota; kingdom Metazoa; phylum Chordata; class Aves; order Passeriformes; family Timaliidae; genus Mystacornis; species Mystacornis crossleyi. Next base: position 15,177 of record VYZQ01034352.1, on the reverse strand, counting down.
CAAGCATGTGGAAAGTGTTGCTGGAGCTGGTGGGCTCTCTGCCTTAGCTTTGGAAGCTGTTAGTGGCACAGATTAGCTGGTATCAACATTGTCACTTGTCAGAAGGGCTTGGATTAAGAGTGTTACTAATACACTTGGGTTAAATCCTGTGTCTAGTTGATACTGCCAGGGTCTGAAATCTGCTCCCAATCTGCACACATTGTGCCTCTGCCACAACAAATCTCCCTTCTGCTAGTCTCCTGTTCTTGTTTCACTGCATGGTGTCTCTTAAGATTTATTTGTGGTGCCTTTGTTGGTCACATGTTGTTCTAGGTGTGTGTATCTTAGAACAGAATAACTAGTCATTAAGTAGAAACATCTTTTTTATATTAGCTAGGGCAGAATTAGCACTTGCCTGTCCAGAATCTTGAGGAGCACCTGGCTGCAAGGGAAGCAGGGTCGGGGGGTATCAGTGCCACCTGCCCAGCAGCAAGTGGACAAGCTCGACTGTCATCTCCATCATCTCAGCTCTGTGGCCCCCGAACAAGTTTACTCTTCACAGCATTCCTGGCATCATCTCAGGAAAAATGTAGGATTTGAAAATTTGGGCAGATCAGCGATGAAGTTAATACACATTCCTCTGCAAAGGCAAAAATTTATGTGAAATGCAGTTATGACTAAATCTGGAAATTGATTACCACAGAAATAACTGAAAGGAAATTAGCAAGTGGGTTCATTTGTTCATTAGGCTTTGTCAGATCATTTTCAGTAAGGAAGTAGATGAAGATCTCTACGAAGCTTTAGAAAGATGACTTCAAATTTTTAGCAACTACCTATGAAGTTAGAAGATCGGTGTTGTTATTTGAAGTGCATTTACAGTGACTATATTTGTGATGTGGAAAATCAGTCTTATACATGTTTCTGGAATCCTGCTATCAGTTTTCAAGATGAAAAATTCTTGAAATTATTATGTATCAGAAAGATTAGATTTTTAGTTCTGACTGCTTCCTCACATAATTCTTTCTGTTGATATTTGTCTCTAAATTAGGTGCTGTAGCTCCTGTTGCCTTCAAATGTGAAGGATTATCAGATTGGATGTCCAGTGATTCTGTGCTGCACTATAAATGTTCCTGTACAAAAATCTCAACACAATGTATTTCTGATTAGGAAAGTTACATATCCTTGTTATCTAATCCTTCAAACTAAAAAGCTTCAGCTGAAACCTGTTCTTTAATACCAGCCAACAGGATGATCTGAGCATAAATGAAATTAGAAAGTCACCTACTGCATCAGTGTAAATTTGCCTACTATGCATCATGGATCAAGTGCTCTGAAATATCAGCCCTGAGAATGAATGAGCTGAAGTCACTGAGCCAAATTCATTCTGGGTACAATTAGGCTACTCTCATTCCTAATGTAGCTGTGAATTTGGCCCAAACCAAAATCCCTATAAATCAGAAGGAACAGAAAGGACAGATGCTGTATCTTGAAAGATATACTCCTCTGGAAACTGTAGCTGCCTCTCCTGCCTCTTCATCCCAAGGAAGCAGATGGTTTCTCACTCACCCAGCTATGATGAAAGCACAATGGGTAAAAATAAAAGCAGAGGGCTGCATTCCTTCCTTGGCTGATCTGTGTGTGGTGCCATGAACCCCGGTGGGAATGCAGAAAATAGAAATGAGTGTGAAGCACAACCCAGAGATCTACAAGAGAATTTGTATAACTTTTACTCCTGGAAGAGTGAGGGAATATGCCTGTGCTCAAAAAGAGAGATGAATGCACCCCACTCTTACCATCCTCTGGGAGATTGCTGCCCATGATGAACAATCTTCAGGAAGCTGTGGTTCTCTGAGTGCTGTTCTTACTCCTCCTCATGAGTAAGCAGGAAGCTCAGATTTTAATTAACAAGGGATTTAATTAAAATTTTGGCTCTTTGATTTAATATTCTGGTATCTGTGTACATCCAGTTTGTAGAACAATAGGGGGGAAAAGTCTGCTTAGTCAAAAACCAAGCAGAAAAGATCTCTTCCTCCTCATGTCCTTCATTTCTGAAAAGAAGTGTGAAAAACGTGGTAACTGATAGTTCAATGCCAACCAATGCTGAAGTGACCCAGTTAATTTTTGTAGAATTTGGAAATAAAGATCGATGAAAGCTTTCCTAAATGCTTTTTGTGAGGAAATAAATTTCTTTTTAACGTATGCTTTTTTTGTTACACTTCAGTAAGACGGGAAGTAAACATAAACATCATCATCATCATAGTACTAACAGTAATAGTAACAATAATAATTATGCTACAATGATTTAAGTAAACTGCTGCTTAGTACATTTGTGCTTTCCTGTTCTTCCCCAAAGCTAAACTAATGAATTTGTTCCCATCAAAGGGGGGTACATTATTCATGTCAGCCCGTGTCACATCATGTGTAATCGGATGTGACAACTCAAGGTAACGCATCCATTAGGACAAGGCAGGGGCAGAGATATGTTGGTGAAAGAGGGAATGTACAACCGGCTTTGGGCATGGCTGTGTGGTAACTGGAGATGACAAGAAGGCTATTTTGAAACTTCAGAGCTGAATTTGGAGATCATGTGCAGTAATTTAGATTGTCTTTCAAAACCTGTTTGTAAGTATACTAACTGACATACCCTCGTACTCAGACACTCACTGATGTACGACTCAAAGCCTTTTAATTAGGCTATCTGCCATTAGTCCTGTTCTGAGTGCACTTGGTCACCTGCAGGTGATGGGAGTGGATGAGGCTGAAAGCTGATGAAGAGAGGTGGTTTCAGTTTGTGCTAGTCCTCATGCTTCTGTTGATCCAAAAAAGGCCCAATTTGTTCTGAGCTGGTGGTGACAATTTGTGATATAGTGCCTTGCTTTCATCCTTTTATTAGCTGGTAGTAGTGAGCAAAATGTTAAATCAATAGGTTATTGCTTCCAGCAGGCTAAAGGTTTTTGTATGGCTTTTGTAAGTTGTTAATATATGGAGCTTTGCATTAAGAGTGAAGCATGAGCCTTCCTTTGGAAGGTAGGTATAACTCTGGAGAGATTAGAGATCAAGACAAAACCCATCCATCTGTAGGAATGAGGGGTTTCTAGGAAGAGAAGCTAAATTCCGGCTGAGACCTGGAGGAACAAGAGCAGGGTAAGGAGTGGGGAGCAAGTCCGTGAATGATGTGGAACCACAGGGGCCCTGCAGAGATGGCTGAGAGCTCCCTGGGAACAGACCCAACCTCCTCACTGCCCCGCTGTCCACTCTCTTGGGAACTGATGTCCCTTTCAGAGAAAGTGGAGGGTCCTTTAGGGCGTGAAAGCCAGGACTCTCGCTCATCGCCAAGCTCCCCCAAGCTCTGTGGGTGCCTGGAGTGTTTGCTGTCACAGCTGGGTGCTGTGACACTGTCACTCGGGCACACCAACAGGTGCGAGGGGGACGAGCGAACGGAGCACAGGCCCGTGTTTCACATCCCCCCAGGCAAGTCCAAAAGGCTCTCAGCAAGTCAGCACCCGAGCAGGGCCACACGTAATGATATTATTGCAAACGGAAGTTCTGCTGTCCTAAGGACCTCCAGGGGGCAGTTTCCACAGGGTGCCTAATGGTACCTAATTATTCCTTGTGACAAGGAAGATTGAGTTTGGAAGCTGGGTGAAGCTAAGGGAGAAGTAGTAAAGCATCAGAATTTACTGCCCGGGGAAATTTAGAGCCTTCACTGGTGAAGGTCAAGTTAAACGCCTCTGGAAAGACAGAGGATTGCTGGGGAAGGGAGCAGCCCTTGACTCTCCCAGCAGTGCCTCCCAGCCTGAGCAGTGTGTGCTCTCTGCATCAAGAGAGGCCATTTAGCACCTCCTCTTCCCTGCTCTCTTCTCTCCCAATGCAGCAGCCCACGATTTTCATTCTCTTCCTAATAAGATAAACATTTTATATTTCAGGTTGTTTCCTCTGAATGCTTTTCTATTGGTTCTGGTTCTCTCCTGAGCAGAGCAGAATGAAAGGATTGCTCTACACGCCTGGTTTCTCTGTACACCTTGACATGCTTGTCTGGGTTTTTTCAAGCAGTATTGTAACACCACTTTGTGATGATCTCGTGTATGGTGATCTTGTGGTCTACACACGCACAGTATAAAATACATATTTCAGAAATAGTAAGCAGTGCAAAAAGAATCTTATTTGGCTTTTGTGTTTGTGAGGTTTTTTCCTTTTTTTTTTTTTTTTTTAGTGCAACAGATGGTTTCTTTGCGGGATTAAGTCTAGATAGCAAAGCAATTATACTGTATATGTCAAATTTCCTCCTGGGTATATTTATAGAGATATTGCTGAAGCAGAATGTCTCCAGTCAGGTTATTTAAAACAAACCAAACATCTTCATTGAGAACTAGCAGTAGGATTTGTGGGCTCACATGTGTGCAAGAAAATACACACAGGGTATTTTGAGAATGGTTCATATCTCATTTAGGCTGTATTATCTTTCATGGAATATCCTCTTGTTTGGCAGTAGTCAGATAAACAAGAAATTAAATAAAACTGCAGTGAGTGAAATATTCCGGTTCTGGTATTGAGGGTTTTATTAGATTCATAGTGCATTTAAAGATCAGTAGAAAACCTCAGGCACTTGCCAATCAAATGAACTTGTGAGAGTGCCACTGCTCTGCTTTTCTCCTTGGAAAATGATGGGCACAAGCAAAGGCAGGTGAGTTACCAAGTCTTTTGGAGACCTAAATTATATTGTAATTAAGAGTTTGGTGCCTGAGGAAAGAAGGTATAAAATTATTTTCTTCAGGCTGTTGGCTGGAGGAAGACAGATAAAGAAAAGCAATGAAAGATGTTCTTCCAGACTTTCAGGAGATATGCTATTCGAGAGTGCTGTGAACATATTAATTAGTAGACTTTAATACCAGATTCAGTCATTTTTACTGTGTGGCTCTGTTTTTTTACCCTTTTCTTTCTCTGCTGAGTTAGAGAAGCTGTCTGTGTCAGTAGTTAGGCACATGAATATTTTCCAAGACACTTGTTCATGCACTTCTACATGTCACTGCTTGGTATTCATTTTTCTGTAAGTTTTTCTTTGGTTGTCTTGCTGTGCAGCACAGTGTCTACCTCCCAAATGCTTTTTGGCTGTTTCCATGTGGTGGTTGTGTTTTGTTTTTTTTTTTCCCCATTTTCCATCTTTCTTTTAGAATTGTGAACTTCTGGTATGTGTTCAGCATTCCAAAAGTAGTTCCACTAGTGTGATGTAGGAGCTGAATGTGTTCATGGGCTTCCTTCAGAAGTTGTCTTTCTTCCCTGAGAAAGGAACTTGAGGCAGCCTATGCAGTTGAAGCTGTAGTTGCTCTGCCAGCCTCTTCCCTGGTGTCCAGATACAGCCTCCAGCTGTCTGTCTTGGAGAGGGGGAATGTGCAGTGACAAGCAGATCTGCCTGGTGGGCGGTGCTAATGATTTCAGTGCAGTCTCATATTTGCTCATGATTTGGAAAGAAAGTGAGATGGCAAAAAGAAAACTTTCAGCACTGGTGACAGAAGTTATCGCTGGAAATTCTCTGGTAGTTGAGGTGTTCTCATGATTCTGCTACAGCTTTAGCAAAGGTGTGTGCCTCTTTTAAATATTAAAAAGAGAAAATCCTTTAAAAATACTTCAAACTACTTGGTTGTTATTGCAAAAGAAAAGCATTTTTCCCCAAATGCCATTGTAATTTTCAATTAATTGCGTATGGTACTGTCTGAGTAATAAAGTTATTAAATATTGACTGATTCCCTACTCTCCCACTGCTCTCAGTATGTCTATGAAGGATTTCCCAGGGGAGCTTTTGACAGACTTTAAACAATCAACCATGACAGTGTGGAGGAAAAAGTATTGTTTAGCTTGCTAATCTCTTAGCTCTTGCGTTTTCAAGGCGATTTTAATGCTTTTACCAGTGTGTCCTAGTTCCTGCTTCCCTTTTATAATCATTGTGCTAGCTTTGGATGTTGACAGGCTTTGGTACCTCATGGCTGGATGGTCTGACTTAAAAGCCCTAAGACACCTTGTTCCCCAGGCACTACTCCTGCAGAGAGGTCCCTGCCAGTTTCCCAGGGCCATACATATGTATGTATGTTTTTGGTTTTTTTCCATTATTTTGGTTGGCTGATATTTTTCAAGTTCTCATTCTCCTCCTCCTAACAAAAATCTGCCCACATTTCCTTGGAGGTTTGTCTGCCTTCTGTGGGAGGATTTGAATATTAGTTCTGCATCTCTTCTGTGTCCCTCTATTTTTATTGCTCTCTCCTTTCACTGATTTATGGCATATATGGAAGCCAAGATGCAGTAAAGGACATAAGTCATATAAAAAGAATGCACAAAGTTAATCATGTTATTTTACCTGTCCCCTGTCTAATATCTTGATATAAATGCAGATATTGCACTGGGCGATTGAAAGTGGAAGTGTCTGTCTTATCTTTGCAAAAGGTTGCCACATCTTAGCGGAAATAATTATCTTCTGCACAGCTGTGATAATTATGCTGTTACAATGAGTGCAGTTTTCTTGAATTTATTGTGCTTAGCAACAGACCTGTTTTCTCTGTTTTCCTAGATTCAGCTGATTCACATTGATCTATTTTTCTTACAGGGATTAACTTTGGGTGGGAAAAAAAATCTAACTTGAGATGTTCTACAAATCATGCAGTCGACTTCCGTGTGTGTGGGAAAGCTGCAAGGTCAGAACAGCTAGAGTGTAAGGGTTTGTTCTCACCCTGGGAAAAACAACTTTCTGGGCATGATGTCTGCCCTGCCAGACTGCTGCTTGAGTCAAAAAGGCAGCCATGAAAATATGTAATTCCAGCACTGCTTGTATGCAGTATGAATGCTTTATTTTCAGTCGCTTCACTTCTTTCTGCCTGGCTTTAACAGATCAAAGCCAAAGACAAGCAAATGGCATTTTTGTGTTCTTTGTTAGTTATGGCAAAGTACAAGAACTTCTTCTGTAGTAAACTTTTGGAATAGAGTGTATTTCACAGTTATTTCCTAGTAAAATGTGCTGTCATCTTTACAATAGAAAGCCTTAGAAGAAGGAGCAAGCCTAGGGAAAAAAGGGAATTCTGAAATATGAACTCTGGTGGTGTTATATATATCAGTGTATGAATGACTGAACAGTCATATGCTGTTCATGGTCAGCTGATCTCCATTCCATCCATGCTTTTATTAAATGCCTTTTATTCTGTGCTTCTCTTGACAGTAGATGTCTGTAGATGGGATTAGGTAATTGACTGGATGCTGTGTAAACCTGGGCAGTTCAAAGCGAGCACTGTGGAAGGTCTCAAAAGTCTATTTTACCATTCCCATTAGCTTCTGTAAAGTGTTCTGGTAAGATCAAGATGCATAAGATATGATATGTTAAATTATGCAGCCAGCTGGCCGACTGTGCTGCTGGAGCCTGGGGGACTGTCAAAAGCTATTGTTAGGGCCAGCCAGAGGTGCTCCTTCCAAAAACCTCTGTTCTGTTGTTGCTTTTTGAACTTTGCATATTAAAAGTTTTTCTGTTCAGTCTCTCCCCAAAGACTGGAATTTAATTTTTTTTTTTCCACAGGATGATTTCATTGACAGCATGAAACCAATTTAAAATAAATGAAGCAGAGGACTGCATTTCCAGAGAATTTTCTTTTTCTTGGGATTTCTGCTTTTGTGGCATCAAACAAGCTGAGTTTTGAAACTCAGTCAGAAGACAATAATTAACTGGGCCACTATTTGATAGAATCTTGAAGGAAAAGAAAAAAAGTGCTTATTTGAAATCTGGATGTTTTAGTAATTTAAGGATAATTGAAAATCTGTAATAAAAACACCCTTTATGACGGCAGCTCCAAGAGGGTATTGAAAAAGAAACTGGCAGTGGAGGAAGAGTTTATTAACATGAATGCATCAAGAACCATGGGAATGAGTTGCACAGTGAGGGTACCCTAAAACAAATTTGTTTCAAACTTTGTTTTGTCCAGTGCAAAGTGAGTCCTGACTGCTCTAATACACAAAGTAGACTGACCAGCTACATCTCTTGTTTGGTGCAGGGGTTCTTTGCAGCCACAGCCCTGGTCTGTAATTTCTTTTTGGCACTACCTCTGGAGAGGAAAGCTTTATTGTCTGGGAGCCACAATTCCCTTTCTACCTCAATACTTTATTCAGTATCCCACTTGAATGAACCAGTCTAGGAAAAATAAGATTCCTTTCATGTAATTTAGTAAAGAATGAGTTTCTAAAGCAGAGTGAACAGAGGGTATATTCAAGAATGTGATGTGGAAAAGCAAGAGCTGAAATTCTTTGAATGAATGTTACTAGTCTGGTCTCTGTGCTAAACCCAGTTCTCTTTGAAACTTTCCTGGGTTTATGTTTTCTGCTCTGCTGCTGCTGTACACGAAGCAATGAAGTCCATTGCTCTGGGTCCTACAGCTTCAGACTGGTGCTTCTTTTCCTTGAGGACTGGTGCTGTTTTTTGATGCAAATTCCTTCATGTCCTGCCTGGCTCTGTGACCCTGCAGCACACATTTTCCTGTGTTTACTGCCTACCGGAGAGCAATTATCTGTTTCTGTCCCCAAGTGCCTACAAGCCCCATGCTCCCCTGCCTCCCATGGCTGACTGCTCTTAAAAAGAGAGTGCTGTACCCATGAACAGGTGTTAGCAGCATCTGCTATCAATGTGGCATCATCCCATCAGCCCAGCAGCCTCCTGCCAAAGAGCTGGCACTGGTTTCGTTACGCACGCTCCCCATCTGCATGAGAGTCACTCACCATCTCTTGCCCTGGTGGAACTGGCACGTGTCTTGGTGTGGGCCCAAAGCCACCCAGGCATATGGGCTCAGGCTGCTCCAAGTGTGTGCGGCAGGGACGGTGCATTTGTAAAACAGGAGCAGGATTCCCTCGTAGGATAGTGCAGCTTTCACCATGCACTCACCTTTCGAATCCCCGTGGGTGGAGTATGCTCTGATCTGCGTTTCTCTGACTCTTTTTGCTGTTATTCAGTGCTGTGACTAAGGTCTCTATCAGCTCTTTTTCTTATCTCTGCAGAAGGCCTAATCTTCAAAATGGTTTTTCTGTTTTGTTAGTTTTCTTTGAAAGTGAAAGTATTAAAAGACAGATTGCTAGTGTATACAAGAGGAGCCTGCTTCCTGTGGGTAATGTACCATACTGAGGATGTGTGATGGCTTTTGTTGTGTTTGTGTCTTTGTTGCTGTGCTGTCTCCCTGTGGCTGTGTAATTGTAAAAAATCGCAATCTGCTTTAGCTCTTCTTTTTCACAAATCCAAGTAACTTTGCCCATCATTCTCCCTTTGTCTGCGGGTTTCTTAACAAATTCTGTGTTCCTGGAACTCCAGAATGGCCCCTAACCAGAAGCGTTTGAACTCAGAACTGGCCAGGTTGGCAGCGTGACTTTGGAGAGACTCATGCCCCTGCTCCATCTCTTGTAAAGGGCCATTCCAATCCCATCTGAAGTGCCACATCTGAGTGTGTTTGTCATTCAATGCAGAAAAAGTGTTATGACCCTTATGATGAGAAAGCCCGTGGACTTGAACTACAAATCATTTGAATGCCAAAATCCTACGCCCATGGAAAGGATGTGCAAATCTCAAACTTCACATGATCCCCTCAAATCTTCCCAGTCTTTTCTGACTTGAGGGAGAAGCCAGGACAGAATATGCCCCAGGCAGCACAGTCTGGCCCATAGGACCAGCCATTTGAATGGCAGTCAAGTTTCTCATTAAACTGGTGACCCAAACATTGGAAAATATGCCTTGAATGATTTCTCTTTTGGTTACTCACATTGTTCAGAAGGGAAGCTGCCCCATTAGGTGGCACAGTAATTCCTCCTGGATTTCTGTAGGTAAGTGCATATCTTACCTCAATGATTTCCCCTTCTCCAAAACATTTCTATTTTTTCTATTGTCAAAAATATGGTTTGTTGATTGCCGATTTCTTTTGTTAAATTTACTGGGCAGCCAATCAAAAAAATTAGGTGGGCTGTAGTAGTAGCATTATGTTTACTTGGAATTAACATTTCAGAAATCCCGTTTCAGTGGTTGTACTGCTTAGTGACTGGGCAGAAACTTTTGATGAGGTAACTGCTTCAGTTGGGACCAGCAGGGCTTGGAAGGCATGAGTTGTTAGGCAGTATTTGCAAGGGGTGGCCTGAACACTTTTATTGTCCAGGCAATTTTGGATCAGTCAATCAGATTTCTGCACTGATGTATAGAATTTTACTGGTATTAAATACCCATCTGAGTTCTGGTAGCATGATAAATCCGGGGCACTCTAATGGACTTTTAAAATGTATGTAATGCATAACAAAGTGTTGCCTTCCCCCTCAGTTATTTGTAAAATCTTTTGCCTTCTTAGTAAATGTACCCTTGAGAGATTAGCTGAAGCCCATATTTTTCCTGTGGGACATGGTGAAAGGAATTAAATGGAAGCATTAGTCTGAACTGCAAAAAATAACTAGTTGATCAAACTGAACAAAAGTGGCCATACTTAATCCTGAATAATTCCCCAGTGCTAGTACAACCATTCCGTGTGCTAGGTGGAGCTAGTATGACATTTTTAAGGCAGCAATAGAGAAACTCAGTCCTGCTATAAAAGGACAATATGCTTATGTATTGTAGATCATTCACTACTAAAATTAATGATAGGTTTCACCCTTCTGTCAAAGCTTCTTTGTAATTTTCTTTTTAACCCCAGTTCAGATAAACCTTTTTAGTGTCCCTGGGTTAATGTGTTCAGGCTGAGCACTCACAGTGCACCAGTGAGCGTCCTGCAAAGGGGCTGGGACACGGAGAGCTGCTCTGGCCAGCTGGAAGGTGCTGAACTGACCCCTCAGCCCAGGGCTGGAGCAGCATCTGTGGCCTCCCAGCAGCCCAGGACAGTGGGTGTGTGCTTGGACAGCAGAGAGCTCAGGACACCACGTGCTACATCAGTGCACAGAGCACTGGGCTCCTCTGCAGTGTTTTCCCCACCCTCACTCTGTTACCCACTGGCTAAGAGAGTGTGAAAAGGGAGCAGAAGGGAGGACAGGGGCCTCACAATGTATCATGGGTGCAGAAAGGGACGGTGTCATCTCCCCGTGCTCCAGAAAGGCCCTTGGGGGCACAGGAGCTCTTGGAATTCCCGGGGAAACTGAAGAGTGTGCAGAGCTGTCCCCAGCTGTCCAAGTTAGGACAAGGCCGAGGTGAGGCTTGCTGAGCCATTTCAGAACAAGGTTTTGACAGCTGCTGTATGAGAAACCTCCTCTTCAGCCCAGCATGAGCAGGTCTCCCGTCTCTGCTGTGGTTTGTCAGTTGTGATGTCTCACTCCTCTCCCACTTTCTCAGCTGGGGTTTTTGGACCTTGCAGGTTTAAATAACTGACTCTTTTGTGCTCTGACTCCATCAGGTGCTGCCTGAAGCATGGTGAAGCTCATGCTGCAGCTGAGAAACAGAGGGACACCCCCAGCATGCAGGTTTTTGTGTGAAGGCTCTTTGCTTCCACAGTCCCCTGGCAGCTTTTTGGTGCTAATGTTGGTTCCCTTTTCATAAGGTCTTCAGTGCTAATATGTGAGAGCCTGCATATGGAGATGTCTTGTAGCTGGTATTTAGGACAGCGGAGTCCCAGGGAAGGGATGCTGAATCTGGGAGCAGCAGGGTAGGCAACAGCAAGGCAAAGGAAAGGTGGGGATTGTCCTGTGGGTGCATACCAGAGAGGTGATCTCTAGAACTGGAACCGGGAGATGGAGGTGTGAATCTACTGGTCCCAGCATGGGCTTGACAGGTTTGTTCTGTGTTGCTTCCTGTGGACCTTTAAACAGAAACAATATTTATCAAATTCTGGCAAATGTATGGGGTAGAATCCTTTTAGAATTCTTCCAAAACTGTAAAAGTAAAACAGATATAAATTGAAAATTGAACTTCGCTATAAAGCTTCATGAAATTTTTGATGAAAGGAAGAATTTCATTCCAAAGAAGATCCCCAGAAGGAAGATGAGGTGGGGAGGGTGCCAGAAGGTGCCCAAGGACTTTGGTGTGGCTCTCTGTGCCACTGGTGCTGGGGTGCTCCCGTGGCTTTCTGGGTCCCGAGCCGGTGCAGCTCTGGCCCAGTGCTGATGGCACACGAGCTCCTCATTTGACATTAACTAACTGCAGTGTTTCTTCAAGTCCTCTTCTCACAATATTTCCCCGGTATTTGTGTATCCCAGTTGAACACAGAGCTTGCTCATCGTGGTTGCCTGGAGAGATCTTTCCGTTTTTGGAGTCTTTGTTGTTGCAGGCAGATGCTGATGGGAACTAAGCTGCACTGGCATTTTTCAAAGCACCTCCCAAATATGTATGGAATCTTGGGGTCATTTTAAAGAATGGATTATGAACTTAAATGGTTAGCCCAAAATAACTCATCAGCCAGCACCAGAGGTAGAGGGAGAACCCATGTTTCCCAGCTTCCCAGTAGCAATAAGCATTAGTTCCTTGTTTTCTTAGCAGAGAGACAAGGACCCCGGCACAGGAAAGTCAAGAGATCTAAAAGTAGCATGTTCTTCCTACAACTTATCAGCTGTTCACAGCACATATGGCCAGAAAGGAAGCTTAAATAATTCAGTCTCACTCCTTTTTACCCCAGCTCAATATAACCTAGTTGTCCTACAGTAAAGCTATTACCAGTGCTCACCTTCCTAAAATACTTCTAGCTTCACTTTTCCTGCACCGGGAAACAGAGGATCTACTCTTGTAGTTTGAAGCCTGTATCCATGTTTAATCATTCTTGCTGCATTTGAAACTTAGAAGAGTTCATCTTTCGATACCCCAGCGGTCACTTTGCTACAGCCTGTTTTCCCTTTGGCACCTTTTGGGGTTTTTTCTTCATAGCTGTCATCTTTCTTTGGTTACTGAATCAGAAACAATCACCAGCAGTCAGAACTGCATCCCCCCATTTCTGAATGATGGCTTGCCTTCTCTGAGAGCTCCATTTTGAATAGATTGATTTGTACATGTAGATACCAGAGTTGATTTTGGCTATAGGGTTTGCCCCAGATGTCTCTGACTGCAAAGGACACTCAGTAGATATAGAATTATAGTCTGAGGAATTATTCCTGTGGTCCTGTTTTAATGTTTAATTTCTCAAATACATTTGAAAATGTCAGAGAAATCAAGGTTGACTTCTCAAAAGTAGTTCAAGTAGGAAGCCTTGATAAAGGTGAAACCAGCTAGCTTGTAAAAGGCAGCTGGAGGGACCTTATAATCCCCAGGCTGTCCAAACATGCACTTTTGACTCTCTGCCAACACATTCATTGAATTCTGCAAACCTTGCTCACAGTGCAAATACTTCCATTTCTAAATCACAGATACAAGGAGAGCTGTGGGATTCTAATTTCTAAATACAGTAGGATATTTTCAAGCACAATGTGAATATTGATTTAAAACAAAACAAAAAAACCTCACAAAACCCCACAATACAATGCTGATATCTTAAACATTCATAATCTGTAATGTCTGCTTCTAAATAGGCCAAGTCAAAAGAGTGGGTTTTTGTCTTGGAAATAGGGTGTTTGAAAGGATATTTAGCTCTCTGATGTCCCAAGCTTTTCCCTGCATCTCCTTAGGTAAACACTGCAGCCTGGTCCTATGATGTTTCCTAGTGAGGTGCTGCAGCCTGGCTGTGTGGCTTGCTTGGATGCTAATGCCTTTTTTGAACTTCTGAAGTTTTTCCAATATAAATAAACCTCAGGACTGACAGCTCACCAGGATAATGTGTGTGTGAGGGTTCAAAACTGTAAATGCTTTAGTTGCTCCTTTTGTTAAATTTGCTGGGAGGTAGTTTCTGAGCAAGCTGGATATTAAAGCTCAGTGCTGTTGCTTCCCAAACTCCATGCTCTGGTATCTGCTATTGCACCTCTCTCTGGCTATCTCACTATCAGCCCAGTGGTTCTCAATGCTGACATCCCTGGGGTTATGGTAAGTGCTCAGTGGCTGGTTATTGGTAGGGGCTGATAAGAAAAACCGAAGAATGATTGATGATACAAAATGTTGGGAGCTGCTCTGTTAGGTACCCTGAAAAACAAGCCCAGGGAACCCTGGGGTGGAAGGCTTGGCATATCCCAGAGACTCTGTAATTTATTTGTAGCCAGGGGCTCGTAGGGAGTACAGAATTGGGTGTTACTCTTCACGGATTTTGGGCATTTGTGTGAAATGTTCTTCTAAGAGAAGCTCTCGCCATTTGAAAAATTATTTTTTTTGGTCAAAATTTTCAATTCATGGTCTGTAGAGGAGCTGTTCACTGGACTGAGTATGGCTCTTACTGCATGTATCAAAAATGGATGCAAGGCTCAGGAGGGACAATCTCCCTGCCTGTTGCTTACGCAGGGTGTCCTGGCTTCTTCCAGTGCTGCTCTCGCCATCATTATCTGCAGGAGATCAGGTTCTTGCCTGTGCCGTGTATGGGTTGCCCAGTGCAGTTACTTCAGTGCATGAAGTGCAGAAGTGAAACTCCAGCCACCCCCATCACTCTCCAGAAGGCTGAAATGATTGTGCTGACATTGCTTTTCACACTGTACAGAAGCCCTTTCCTCCAACTTGTAAGGATTTTCTTATGTGTGACCTGAAGGGTGCACTGACAATAGATGTACGAATGGTTTACTTGATGTATGAATTGTTTACTTACCTGCTACAAACCAATGATGACTGTTTGCAACTTGGTAACAGCAGGGGACAAATAATTTAATGGAAGATGGATTAGTCTTCATGCACTACCTGAGTATAGTAGAAGAATAATTATAAAGAGAGGTTAGATGTTGAATTTCAGGAGTAGAGCATGGGAATTTTGTAACATGAAGAAGGCTGAGGTCAGTATTCCAGGATTTTTGAGCAGAGATAGCCACAATATTTACAGGACCCATGTAGGTGGGTACAGCGTCATCATTCCAGCTCTCTTGTTCCTGCTTGGTTTTATATTTTTTTCCAAAGTAACTATTTAAACCAGTGCTGTTATTTTCATAAGTCCCCAGGTCAGCATGCTGGATGCTCTGGAATGTGCTTGCTGTCTCTTGGGTAGTTGCTTGTTTTGTGTGCACGGACACATCCACCACCTGGGACCTCTGAGTTTCAAAAGGTTTTACAGTTGGCATTGTTATTCCTCAGGCATCACATAGCAATACTCTTGAAAAAATGTTTCTGAAAGCTGGGAATAGTTACAGTCAGGTTTCTGACTTCCAAGGTTCTTTTCCTTTTTTTTTTTT
>VYZQ01034351.1:36820-54859 GCA_013400655.1 Mystacornis crossleyi | reverse complement strand
TATACACTAAAGCTACCTGTACAGTGTATTTTCAATTGGTTTCACTTTCTGAAACCATCACAGAGTAGGACCATGTAACAAAGAGTGAGCATCCTGAGCTGCTATTTGCAAGAAGGAAGTTTAGTGTGGATGAAAAATACAGCAAGAAATCAACCAAAATCATAGGTTTCTGTGATAGAAGCAAATTGTTAAAAAAAAAAAAAAGGAATGAAAGAGAATTCAGGCAATACTCATGTAGTATAAACATCTCCTAGCTTCACTGCCTTCAGCGTATTTGCATTGACTATCTCCCTTTACAATTTTTATCTATTACAAATTGGAGGTAATTCAACCAATACAGAATTTAGCATGTGCTCAAATGCTTTGGGATCTATTCCATAACACATGAAAAATCAGTAGTTTTGCCTGGTTTGGGATGAGGCCCCTGGTAAATATATCTGGGGCTAAGCATGAGCTGAGGTGTTTTGCTAAACAAGTATCAGAGGGAAATAAAGATCTCAGAGTTTATTTCTGTCTGTCTAAGCACTTAAATGCTACTAGTCCATCCAAGACAGCAAGTTTTAAACAATGGAAGCTGGAAGTAATTGGACACTACAAGACCAGCTTCCTGAAGAATCCTAAATGTAGCAGCAGATGATATTGTAAGTTCTGTATAACTGGGCTTGACCCATCACCCTTGTTTGTTATCATCTGACTATCTGTGTTCTTTGTATTTCTCATTTTAATTCACGTGGACAGGGAGTGACAGGCAAAAGTGACTCTACAAATCCTTAACTAGAAAAAATGGGTCACAATATTCAGCCATGAAGCTCCAAGTAACAACGGTTCTGAAAAACTTCTGTAGTTTACATAAATGCTATGACTGTCAAAGCCTCTATCAACCTAGCTCTCAACAAAATAGTCCAAAAGGCTTCACAATATGAGGCTATGCTATAATGTAATTCATTGCCAAATTATTTCCATACAGTTTCTAAAGGAAAGAGATTTATAAGAATAGAAAGCTTGGTAAAAGTCTGGTAAAATTGATATGAAAACTGCAATAAAAGAGTAAATATAATTTCAGAGTTAGCCATGTATTTTCACTACAACTTAAGATATTTTATGAAAGGGTAGAATTCCTGAATGCTAAACAACCAAAAGATACAACTAAAGACAATACCAATGGAAAACGAAAATAAAAATTAAGTTCTAGGTGCAAGTAAAAGGTCACTTGCAGCTTATTTTCTGACATAAAACTAAAGTTATACTATGCTGCTTTTATTCCATTACTCGCCTAAAATCCATTTCCTTAAAGGAGAAAAAAAAATGCCCTCATTCCTGTGAATCAGTGTTTAATTACAGCACATGTGACTCTTAAGTCCAAGAGCTGGTTCTGCAAAACAATATAAACAGTGCTTTAGAGATGCATGGCTTGACACATAATGTAGACACCTTCATTCGTGACTTCTTGTAACCATAAAGACACCTTTTTATTTCAGGTAAAATCTTAGAAAAGGGAAAGAAAGTAATTGAGTTATGAGTATCTAGACAGGGCAAGGTGAAAAAAAGGCTCAGCTTTTCAGGCTTTCTAATCCTGAATCTACCACCTGGGGTTGTATTTTGATGCCAATACTAATGCTGAAGATTACCCAACAACACCATTGGTCCCTTTGGTATGAATACAGATTTAGCATGAGTAGGAATGCAAGAATGTAGTTTTACCAGGAAACGAGACTGCTTTAACTCTGCAAGTTCTTCGGGACAGCCCGTGCTGGTGCAAAGGAGGTGCCTTCAGGAATGGATGCTGGCAAAGGTGGTTCTCACTCACCCCATATCCCCCCTTTTGCCCTTCTGCTCTGTCAGGTGGGTAAAGGGGACCTGGTGTCTGACAACAGCAACTGAGACATCCAGGCATCTCCCTTCAGCCAGGAAGCACAGAGAACACTGCCCTTGCTCCAGCCTTGGCCATATTCATATTCAAGTGAGGCCATATTTCAGAATATTGGAGTCCTACTTCAGGTAGAGCATTTACAGTGCAATTGTGGTGGAACAGCTCAGGAGAGCAGCATCACTGAAGCAGTGAAATAATTTATTTGCAAGCACAAGACAAAAGGTCTCAATAAAGCTTATTTACTTTCCTGTGCCTCATTCTCCTTTCCCATCCCTCATTCTCCTTCCCAGTCTCTCAATTTTTCCTCTTCTGTGTTTATTGTTCTTCTGTGATATTCTGAAAAGTTCCACATCACACAGGCACGTAATGCCAAGCAGAAAGCTGCACTTGAGAACCAAAGTATCTAGCTGCAGATCGCCATTTTCCAAAAGAAGTGGGTGAAATAAAATTTTAAATGAGGGCCATAGATAAAGACTACTCACACCCAAGGGAAAGGAGTCTTATGAACATAAGTCTCATTAAATGTTGCTTCATCAAGACCATAATCAGCCATGGAGGCCTAGAAATAACGTAACATAGTGTGTAAGAAAACAGACCGCACTGAAAACATAACTAACTTCTTTAAAATGATTAAGCAAAGAAAACAAATTCATTACCACTGATATAAACCCTTCAAAGCTCTGGCAGCCTGAGGTTTCCTGTTCTGCAGCATGATATCCAAGGTTCATTGCAAAGCCCTGTTTATCCAACTGCATTTCTCAGTATTTCTACCTAATTAACAGTTTGGCAATGAAGGAGGCAATGGGGGAGCGTATATATGTAAATACACCAAAAATATGCTAGGGAACATTAAATGTGTAAAATCAAGCACTGAAAATTTAGGGAAGTGTCAGAATTAGAGTTGCTGTGCAGCCCTAATTGGGCAACCTTGTGTGCATGCATTATGATACTATCTTTAATTACCCGACCACCTACTATTTTTTCCACTGGACCCCTGCCTGCACTGACTGACATAATGAGCAGCTACTCAATGCCTTTGTTTTCTTGTTATTAGTCAATGTGTCCCCATGCCTCATTTATTGAGCATTATTCACACCCTGCTCTGAGACTTACTAATTTCTGCCTGGGCTGTCATTCAGTACTTACAGTAGCTTCCCCCTTCTCAAATATCATTCTAAAAAGAGACAGGAAAGGATTGTGTTAGCCCTCTTCAACAGAAGAGGTCTGAGAAATTCAAGTGAAAGTTGTAATTTAAATTTAAAAGAATACACTCATAGAACCTGGAGAAATTAGAATTCTTTGGTAACTTTTATGTTCAAATAATTTTCATTGACGAGCTATCTCTGTGCTTCATAAATCAGACCCAAGGGTCTCAAACTAAGCATTCAGAAAGTAAACACACACAATTAGTAAAAACATGGCTTGATTAGACTGGAATCACATGGAAATTCTGTAACAGAGGCAAGAATAGAATCTGGCAGCTAGCATTAATGCTTGACTGTGACAGCCTTGCCTTCCATTCCTGTAGTGTCCCGAATCTTTCACAAGTTTTCATTTCTTCAGTAAATGAGGCAGTAGTCCTAGCAACTTCTTTATACATTTCCAGCATCAGAAATGGTAAAATCTGGACAATGAATGAGGCTGAAGTTGTCCCACTCTGCACATCCATGAATTCATCAGAGAATTCTGAATCAAAAGTGGATAGGTGATTTTATTTATGGCATTCCCCAGTTCCTGAACCTTGACTTTGCAATCCTCCTAGTATTGTGTCAGGCTCAAAGGTATATAAGCACATAAAAAAAGCCAAGAAATCTGTCCACAGCATGAGAGTGACACCTGTGCTGTCCATGGCAGGGCCAGAACCTGCCTATCCTCCACACAGATTTCAGTCAGTTGAACTAACACAGCAGTAACGGCAGCAGCAGAACACTCTCTACTTCAGTAGCCACACTATTTTTCCTTTTTAATTATAATGTCATGATTGTTATTGGGAAAATATTTTTCCAACCAGCTCTAGTGAAAATGTCTCCCCCTGACCAACTAACACGTCATTAAGAAATAAAATATTCATATTAAAGAAGCATCCAAAATTTTCCATGTAAGAGATAGCCATGTTCCAAAATTCGTTATGCAAACTAATTAAGTGGTATTTATCAAGACCATGTTTTGAACTGCTTTTTGTGTCTTTCACCCACCATTTTCCTTTTGGCAATATAAATTATTCCCTGGACATACAAGCCCACCACCCCAGAAGCATGGCAAAATAAATATCCGGGGCTTTGGACTCAGGAAGCCTGAGCTGTGGTCTGGCCTGCTCCTGACCTACTTTATGTCTCAAATAAATGACAGCCTCAAGGTCTCCGTCTGCCAGTCTGCAAAACAGAACTACACTGCTATGCTGGTGTTACTGAAAAAAGCCTCCCTACCTCAAACCTCTCCACATATAACTCCGTTCATGAAGGTAAAGTATTCAACATGGTCCGTTTAGTTAGAGAATTATCATGCATCCTGCAAGAGCCCTATTTGCTCCCTGAACACAGGGATCAGTGGAATTAGGCCTCCAGCCCTCCAGGTGTCATCCTGCAGGGACTGGGGAACAGACAGGCAGATCAGTTCCAGGGAAGCACAGCAGGGAAATCTGAGATACTGCTATGCACTCCATCAGTCAAATTTAAAATTAATTACAATTTCTTTTTGCAAAGTCCTCTTATCCTGATGTGGATTTAGCTACCAGTCAGCTCTAGACACTATGCAAGTAAATACAAAATTTCTGTAACAGCATGATGGATAATGCCTTTCTCAGGTGCTCACTTTCTGTGCACAGCAGGTGCTGAGATATTAGAATTGAAAATTCAAAATATTTAAATCTAAAAGTCTATGCAAATATATGTTCTAGAGGAGTGATTTCAACTGAATATTCAAAAGTATAAAGAGGCCATCTCACTGCTAGTAAGACATAATTAGCAAGTGACATAGCTTTTACTTATTAATTATATTTCTTTTGTACCACCACCAAAGGACCTGCAGCAAAAAAAAAAATATATATAATCAGCAAAAATCTTTTCTGATGACAGGTGTTTCCTCCTATTAGCTCTGCAAAACATACAAATCCTGAAAGAATGATATTTCCTTTCAGTTTTGCTTAGCAGTGTGTATAAATAAAAACGTTAACTGCCAGGACATAATTTTCAGTATGCTTGTCTTACTTCAGATGTGTGTTTTCTGTTTGGAGCACAGCTGTTCATATTTCCCAACATGAGCTCCAGTGCTGTAAATATCTTCTCTATTGAGGGCTACATTCCTAAACTTCTGCACAGGGGCCACATGCACAAACTGTGTTAGTGCTAATGGAAGCTGTGCGCATGCAAATCCATGCGCAGCACTTAGCAAACACAGACCACGGACCTTGACCCCCAAGGCTTTGCCACTGAACCAGAACTGCTCTGTTTAAAGCTGTGACTGTGACATAAATCAGGTTTTTCAAGACTTTTTTCAGCTAAAAGAACTCAGTCTGGGATAAAATTTAAATAGCTCAAACTGCAGAACTGCATTAATGAAGCAAATTACTTTCAGCAACCCGGAAAACAAAATAATTTGGAAACTGAAGGTAAGATTGTTTGGGGTTTGCTGCTACATTTTTTCAACAGTTACAAGTCTGTGCTGTGTTTAGCTCAATTTCTTCACTTCTGGATCTCAAAAACAAGTCCTTTGCCTGTCAGCATAACACAGCTGGCAGCACTACTGCCTCTCCACTGGAAGGTCAGGGATTCACCTCTCTGACTGAGACACGGGCTCGTGTCCAATGCTGACACTGCAGCAGAGGTTTGGGGGATGTCTCTGCACGGATCGAGCTGCCTGCATTCAGATGAGACACCAGAGCAAGGTCACTGCTGCCCATCAGGGGGGACCACCTGGGTGAAAGGTAACAGTCCCATGGCAATTTTCACAACGGTAGGACATAAGCACGATGGTCCTAAGAAATACTTGCTTCTAACAAATAGCTTTGCGTATCAGAGAATCTTTGGAAGCAATTGTTAAGCAAAATAAAAGAAATCCATGGGGCTATCCAAACCATGCCGACGATATTTCCCTCCTTACTCTGAAAAGCTTTCTTTGATCAGGAGAGAGGGCTGCCTACTTTTAAGAACAATGAGAGCACAGAGTTCAAATAAACGTTATTACATTTTGCACAGATGTATCGTATCTTGCACATTTTTAGAAACAAGGATTCATAAATTTCCAGTTTTCTGATGAAAAATTTGCAACAATAATTACCAAATTAGGTATCTTTCAGTCTGCTGCTTTAGGAAGAGTGGAGAAATGCAAGAAACATGAGCATGGGAAATAAAAGCTATTTCTGCACCACTTTTCTTTGAGCAGTCAAGTGGATTCTATGGCTGGTGACAAAAGTGGTGGCTGGTGGCCATCTACCCACTCTGTGCCCCGGCTTTGCGACTGCAGGACAGGATCTGATGAACAGACATGGGCATTTTTTTATCTCTTACAGGATCAATCTATATTGTAAGATCAAGAGCAGAAAGAAAGAATGGCACAACTCCTGATGAATGTGAGGCTGTTGTTCTGAAGGCAGTGAAATATCACATCTTTGAGCAAGAGCTAGAACAATACAGGGATAACCTAAGGGGGTGCCACGGAAGCAGGGTTACTGTGCTTGGGAACTTGGGCAGTCACTGAAATCTCCCTCTGTGATCAAGGATCTCATCTTTTCCTCATGGACTATGAACAAGTAAGATTTCTCTTCTTTGTTTTGTTTTTAAATCAGACACTCTCTGAAACAAAGATGAGCCTATAAAGCAAACTCTGGATACAACAAGAGATTTGATTAAAAAAAAAAAAAAAAAAAGGGAATCTGAATTGATTTGCAGGCAAGAAACTATAAAGCATGTTTTTCTTTCCAAGAAAGCCCTCACAAGGAAACTGAGAGGACTTGCATCATTTCAGGTATTGATAAAATAGAGCTCTTCATTGTGTTAACTTGAGAAATCCTAGGGAAGTCTCAAGAAAGGAAATATTTTGCTTTATTCATCTATTCATTAATTCAGGGGAAATAAAAATAAAAGAATATCAGACAAAAGGCAAATTTGGACTAAAGTTGTATTTGACCACAACTGAAAATGAGAACCAAAACGTAATATATGCATAGTAGACAGTGGAATAAAATTAGGCATACAAATAAAATTGCTGCTTCTATAAAAATAAGAAATACACATATACTTAACATCCATCATGGGAAAAATTCCAGTGAAGTTACAATTAGATTTTGAGAGTAATTTCAGCAGCAACCTATTTCATTTCTATAACACCATAATGATTTCATCAGTAACAAATTCTCTAGGTAGTATCACACTGGAAAGTTTAAGGATGGCACCATTAAATAGCATCCATAATTGTTACAATCAACTACATATTACACAAAAGGGTGCATTTTCAGATGACTGTTAAATGTACCAATTTACCAGATTAGCTTTTTGCTGAAAGGAACACTCTGAGCCTTCAAGAACCTATTACCTATGGACCAAAGCTCATGTCGAGTCCATTTTCTACTGCAAAATGAAACTGGGCATCCTTTCACAAAAGAATTTATAGTACAGCCACAAATACTCCTGATTACCATGAACTGTTCTGTTACGGAGGGGCAAAACATGGGGGTTTTAAATGCCACTGAGCACAGGGCTGGGTAAGCTGATATGCTGAATATATGCAGATGTGTCCTCACCTTGTTGAGTCTCCTTTGCTCTTAGAACTATTGCAGGGAGCTGTGATCTGTGCTTTGCAAAGCCTGACAGGATTTGGCTGTGAACCTGACAAACCACTGTCCCTATTTAACAGGAAAGGAATCTTGCAGGCACACACAGAGGTTCCAAAAAGCATGAGAACCTGAGGTTTCACTTAGAGTGGTACTGGGAGCAAACCTAAACATGCAATCTAGAAACGCACTTGCCCTCCCAAATCACCACAACTGTTAAATAATAGACACTATCTCTGTGTAGAGCACGTTTAAAAACCATGCTATCTCAAATACAAAACCATAGTAAAAATCTTGGACATCATCAGGTAGATAAATACTTTTTCCATCCAGAAATAACTAATGGGTGTACAGAAAGAGAGATACTCATATTGGAAAGAAACCTAAAAGTTACATTCATGAATCGTCTAGCAATTTAAAAATTCAAACAGATTTTAAGATGTATAATGCAATAATATCTAGTCACTCACATCTAACATAGAAATGCCTCTTAGTGATATGTAGTTGCTAAAATTATATCTATGTTTATAAAGATCTTGCCAGACAAACTAGATTTTTCAAAGAAAAACGACATGCTTAGTGAATGAAGGGAAATTACTAGAGGCATTCTTGCATTTATTAAAGACTGATAAAAAGACAGATTTTCAGGAATTCAGAATACAGCTTCCTCGATAATTGGACGATTAATCTGAATGTACAAGAAATACAAATGTATATACAAATCAAGTGTTCTGAACATAAAATAAAGCTCTAATTTCTTAACAGATTCTGTTATTCCATTAGGAAAACTGCTCCTCTAATGAACAAGGGCATTTAAACTGCAAGAATACTACTGCAGACAGAATGGGAAAAATCCTATTTTCAAGAATAAGTTAAACCACTAAAAGATTTCTGACATGGACTGAAACAAACAAAGGAGAAAAATCCCAACAAACCACAAACCAAACAACAGAAAGAAATCACTTTGCCTTTTAGTTCTAAAACTTTTTTTACTGGCCTCATACAACACCATCTTTGTGATCTTTTCATTGCTAAATCTGCCTTATCTTTACAAACAATCTTCAGGAGAAAATAAATGGTATTTGCAGAAAGTACACAAGCACAAGGGAAGTAACAAGCTGGGCATCATCTTGGAAAACAATGGAGTGATTCATCTCAGGGAAGAAGATCCAAGACAAGTTAGAAAAAATAAATCCAAGGTAATTTGATATCTAGAAGTAGAGGAACCATGTTAGGTCATCTCCTTTTTTCCATTACAGCTCAATCCCATACTGAGTTCTAGGAAATAGAGCAGCAAGAAGTGAGGAAAAGGTGGGCATTTTCTATGGATGATTTAGGAAAAATAAGGAAGATTTTTGCTTGATAACATGGTGATAAAAGTGAGACTGCAAGTGTCTGTATACACTGGAAGAAAAAAGAGAACAAGAAGTAGAAACATCTAAGATCTGTAAAAAACCAGGAAATAAAGAGATATAAACAGCTGTACTATTTCCTATATCTCAATCTCAGAAAATACTCAAGTGGCACCACATGATCGTCTAAGGGATGTGGGTAAAGGCCCAAGAATTGCAACTGTAACAACAGGCAGGTTAAAACCTGAGATAACCTGGAATACACATCAGTCACATACTAGCAGGAAGATGAGTATCCAATTGGCATTTTCAGCTCTAGATTTTATTTTTTGTATATGCAACTATTTAGCACACACTGAAACTAGCAGAAAAATATATGCATTATTCATGCTATTTGCAGCAGACATGCACTGTAGTTTCAGTGAACAGGACTGGAAGTAATACCAGAGGAAACAGAGGCCTTAGAGGAAGACACTAATCTCAGAAAACTCAGAGTGTCACTGTAATTTTTTTAAGGGTTCTGTTATGGTAATCGTTATGTTTGCAGAAAATTATTTCTGTGCTCTTCAGATAAACGACCTCACAGAGGGCCATTCCTTCCCCAGGAAATGAAGAGTGGATAACACCCATCAGAATGGGAGCAAGCCATTTAAGAGCAAGCAGAGGGAGCTCCACAATGCTGGTTCCTATGCCATTATCAACAGCCTATACATAACAAATGATCAAATTATTTAGATTTTACAGCAGAACTTACTTCGCATTGCAGCCAGCAGAGGTGGCAACTAATTTTAGACAGGAAACAATATCACCCCTGTCTACTGCTTGAAAATGACTTCTCATCTACAATTATCTGTCAGTTTTGCCTTCTCATATTCAGCTATCACCAGCCCCCATACCTACAGAAGTCCTTTCTCCTTGATGCTTATGCTCAGCTCCAAAATAATTTATTAGGAGTTACACATGCTTATCAAAGACAGACAGGATTCATGCAGAAATTAATGGTAGTCTATGGAAGTTGCTATATATCATTATATAATACATGCCAACACTGCTGTCACAGTATGTGGATTGCCTCAGCCTTTGTCAATCAGAATGAAGCATTAGTGTAGTGCAAAGATTATTTTTGTTGTTGTTCTGACAATAAAGTTCTGGATGTAACACAATGGTATAAGGGATAATCTATCTGGGATAGTAGATTCACAACCATTTTATGACAGTCAATCTGACTATAACATTTTAATTTTTGAACATGACCACAAGTAACTTGATCAAAAAATGTCACTTGCTCTTTATAAACATGAATGCTTTACAAACATGATGATCCTGAAGCAGTGAAGAGTAATTTGGTCCACATCAGCAGCGGGACAGAAACTGAGGCAAGCTCATAAGAGTTCCAAGCTATTCCTCTGCCCACCCCCTTCTGAGTAAAAGATCAACGCTAACCATCATTATTAGCCTTACAATAATGTCATCAGCTCCATCCGTTGTCACTGATACTGGTGGTGACAAGGCACATTCCTCACCAAGGGCCAACTGGAGAAGAAATGAACAGGGCAGCTCCAGAGGGACCTCTCCAGCATGGAGGATCCCAAAGGATGGTTCCACTACCTCCAAGGCACTCTCCTCTGGGACTCACTGAAGGTCTGCCATGAAGACAATTAATGAAGAAGCACCATCTGCTATGTGTCTGAGAAAACTGCATTTTTCTGGCTTCTTACCAGAGAGCCAGTTGAGCCTTGGAAACACTGAAAAGGGCCTGTACTCTGCCTTTGGGAAACACTGACATGGCTCCAAATAAACTTTTTTGGAGCTCAGTCCATTTGAAAAAGAACTCATTCTTGTAAGGACATCAGAAAGAAACTTAAAAAGGGAGATGAACTCTGACCAGAGACACAATTTTGCCACAGGTTCTTCTGATTTGAAATCTATTTCCAGATGCTTTTCCAAAGCCTGCTACCAGAAGACTGGATCAATGTATTCATCTTGAGGCCACATCTTGACTCCATCAGGAATCCAATCTTGTGCAGAATACAGCAGTAGATGGCTTAAGAACAGCCTCTTATCTCCTAAATCTCCAATCTATGCCTTCAAAGCTGTCTTAAATAGCAGTATATTTGGGGGAAAGAGGAAATCTCATGATCTAGTGAAAGAAATTTTGGGCAGTAAACGGCAAGCCAAATTGGAGGGGAAGCCTGAAGAAAAATCAGCGGTTTTGGACAGCATGGACTGGCTCTAAAAAAGGAAGAGCTAGCAGGAAATAGGATCAACGTTACAAATCTTTAACATGCTAGAAACAAGATGATACAAGAAACTGTACCGTAAGGTGGAAAATGTTGATAAGTCAATAAAATTAATTACACAAAAAACACCTGAGAACAAAACTGTCATTCATTGATCAATTCCATAAAACACTGTATGTCATCAAATACAGGGCTATTGTTTTTACCTAAAGGCCAGACTTTATCCTTCACCTTGGTATTTAATTTCTGTTGTAGGATATTTGCCAGTGCTGATCTAAGCTTCCAGTGTACTGCCCTGGAACTACTTTGGAGTGAGTCCTATGCATGAAGTCAGGCATTTCACAAGAGTCTTAAAGGATCTGAGTAAAAGCTTAGAAATATACTTTTTCAACTTGATGCACTCCAGAAATTATATTTTCTCTTTACAAACCTGAATCCTATGCACCAGCACTGAAAGAGGCAGAAAGGAGGGAGGGTGGTAGCATCACTGAACTAGAACCAGGAAAGTCAACCCAAACCAACTTGCACTTTGCCCGGTGCAATACTAATACGAGACCCTTGAGCACTCTTTTCAGTCTCTAACTGGAGCAAAGCACATTCCATCCCCTGGAGAAATACTGATCTAAGACTGGTAGCATTTTCATCAATTTCAAATCCAAAACTCTGGGTCCTAACTACAGGAAACTCTTAAAGACAAATTCAAGAAGTGGTGATTCGAAAAATGATCCTATTAGTCACAGAAAAGAGGACTGGTATGAAAGGGTAAAGGCAGTAACATGCATCCTTGGGGTTGGGAATAAAAATGGAGGATGAACTGTTGTTATTAAGAGGACAATCCCAAAATCACTCTAGTAATTTCTCTGCTTTTGTTTTGGGATTTTCATTTAACACTGTATTTATTCATATAATGGACCAACTGCTTTTCTAAGTGACAGGAAACAAGAGATTACTGTAATCTCTGACTAGCTCAATGTGGAAAATATATCAATTAGATGGAAAGAAAAATAAAGATGGAAGAAAGAAATATTGCAAGTAACACAGAACTTCATTTGTCTCCCTCCCACTCCTACCCAGATTGAATTGGTTTTCATTTTAGGGTGCAGCTGCATGGGCACCGTTTACCATGAACTTTCAAACATTGGTGGCAATATAATTTATTGGTTTAGGGGGAGGTAAAAAATGATGTGTGATGAGTATGCAAAATTTACAGCTATACCCACAGAAAACGTAGCTCCTTGTAACAGATACTGTAAGTAGAGCTAAGATGCATACACTGCCAGCACAGTAATCCCAGTAATGGGCAGGACGTTTTTGATACAACATTCATACAGGTCTCTTACAGACCAAATAACACATATTTGGTAGTATGGACAAAAGCATTCAGCCAGACAAGAGAAACTATCTCAGGAAAAGCAATTATTGCTGGTACAATTTGCATCTGCTCTAAGAGGGTCTCTGAGCTCATTTCTGTCTATGCAGCACTTACAACAGTCCACCTGTTCCATCCTGGTCTGAGAGCAGATAGCACAAATTAACAGCTCAAATATGCATTTAAGGTTCACATTTTAATCTAACAAAAAGCCTAAGAGAAAAGGCTCATGTGATAGAAACTTTCCACCCACTCAGAGAACAATAAAAAAGACAAAACTCTGTCCTCAATCCGCAGAGCCTCGCAGCAGAACCTGAAGCTGCCAAACGCAGGCTGTGACAGATGGCCATGGGAGCAAACTTGGAAAGCAAAGGCTTTCAAGGAAGATGGCTGTGGCTTTAAAGCTAACTAGTAATTGGCATGACTGTCAGTGCTAGGAGTCTGTCTCTTGAGCGAGTTCTAGCTGCTGTGTTTACATGTGCACCACGCACGTCTGTGTGCCCGTGTGTGTGTGGCTGGCACGCGGCTCCCTGCAGGGAAGTATTAATAGCCTTGGGTCAGCCCTGTGCTGTGCATCTCTGCCAGAATCGCTGTGCTGGGCAAGAGCTCAAAGAGCTAAACTCACTGATTGCCATAGCCAGCAAAAAGCCCTTGCGTAGGAACGATTGTAAGAGCAAAATTCCATTTTGAGTGACTCTTTTTACTCTGTGGTGGATTTTATACACCAGTTCAAAGTGTACCTCAGCTGCCATCACCACATCCGAAACTAGTGACACTTTGCTGCAAAGAACACAATCCTTTGAATCTCTGTGAGAAACAGACTCCAGGTATAAACTCAAGAGGTTGACACTGGGCTTCTTTTGATGCAGGCATTTTCATTTTTAAAAAGAAGTAGTGGGAGGATGTTCAGGGAGGAAATGATAGGGCACTGCTCTCCCAACTGATTAACTGGAACACCAAGGAGACACCTTGCCTGCCACTAATGCAAAGCAGCCCATCCTTCATTTGGCAACTATTACTGACAAAAGAGGAAATCTTGTCATGGTAACAGAAGTAAGTTCTCACCCAGAGTAACATCAGTAAGTTCCTCCTTCCTCCCCTTGACAAGCTTCACTCTCATCTGCTCATTACACCTTTCCTATTTTCCCCAGAGGTTTGGTCTCACTCAAGAAGACATTGCACCAAACCTCTCCGCTCTTTTCTTTAGCAGTCCAAGAGAATACTCCATTCACTTTTCTGGTCTACCTGCCATTCAAACAAAAATAAAACTTTGCTGACAGAAGTTTGCCTATCAAGCTAGCTAACTTCAGAAGTCAGCTTTTCCTCTGTTTTCCAAATGGTCTTCAGTCAATTTTCAAGGTGTCGTGTCTCTCATTTGGGGAGATGCTGTTCACACTTTTCACATGGAGAACACAACTGGCACCTTCTCAATAGGGAGACCTGTGGAGGTCCCTCCTGGGGGGATGGGCCTTGGGAGTGGGAGCATGGGTCGGGTTACACGGGGCTTCCAGGATCCCCGATGCTATTGTGCCTAAATCCTCTAAATCCTATTCCTGGTTGGCCATTTCAAATGTAACCCCGCCCTGGTAATGCTGTACTTAGGTGGGTGTTCACATGATTGTGAGTTAGTCTGTGCTAGGCCCAGCCATGAGGCTGTGAGAAAATAAAGAACATCTATGAACATCTATCAAGAATATTGTTTCCTGATTCTTTCTACGGGCCAAAGCTGTCTGCCAGGGAAGGTTGCGGCGACCCCATTGCAACAGAGACCAACATTAGCTACTATAGCCCTACCCTTCAGCAGCAGTAAAAAAAATCCTCAAGAAAGCAGAAGAAATACCTGAAAATTTCACATAACCAAGGTGGATGGCAAATCTTTGATACCAGTAACCTTCTGCAGTATAACCTATAAGCTCCATTCAACAGATCAATCCAGTCCATGACTGCATCATAGACATTTATTTCTACCAGCCCAGCTTCTTTAGGGATTGACTTTTGATGGCACAGCTCACTGGCTGATAGTAATCTCTTCTCAAGTCCCTTAGTCTCTTTTTTTTTTTTTTTAAAGCAGAGCTGCCACACAGGCAGCACTGCTTGACTCATCACACTGAGGCTCTGTGTGGAGCAGATTTAATTCCTCTGTACAGAATACTTGATATATTTATCCTGGCACTTGACTTTCTCCTCATGAGACACCATCAGAGTCGTGGCAGCTTTAAAAACTAAGCTAATTCCATATATACTGAAGGAAAATGGCTGAGCTGGCAGGATTTACTCCACTGAGGACACACATTATCAGTGCTCCCTTCTCTCCTGTAGGTTCATAACAGCCTGAGTGGTTTCAAGTGGACCTTGCAGCTTATTCTGATCATTCTCTCTTCTTCCAGGCCAAATGGGGGTTGGAGAGAGGAAGAGGACCGTGAGGATTCTGGTGATAATTGGTTTAGTGAGGTCTATTTCTATAAGATGTGCTCCTAGAGTTGCTCATTCGGTGGTTAAAAGTATTTGGCAGGAATTTCATTTGTGAGTGTGTGCCTATGGCTTCCAGAGCCAGGAGCAAGAGCTCTGGTACAGTTAGAAAACACAAGAGAGGCGGGGGGACAGGAACCATCAACCCACCATATGAGTGTCTCTCAGAAGTGTAACATGCAATGTGATTATCATTTACAATATTATGTAACCAATCCTTCTGCAGTACTTCCAAAGAAAGTTGTTCCTGACAATTTGTAAAATGGAAGCAGAAAAATATCCAGAAGATACTGCATGTTGTACTTCCATTAAAATAATAATAATAATAATTATTATATTATTTCTGATGCTGAAATAATAAGCAACTGTACAACTGATAAAAAAAACGTGTTTTAGAAAGGATATAAATGATAAATTACTATGAAAAAAATGGCCTTTTCTTAACAAAATATCCTGTGAATTCTTAAGTTGTAACATAGAACAAGACTCCAAAGGAAGAGAGGGAAGTCATCAATGTGTCAGAAAATAAATACTAAAGCAACTTTCTTTCACAGTGAATTTTGGCTGATGTAGCTTTTTAGCCTCTCTAGGACCCAGTTTTTCCCAAGAAGAGTATGAAACAAGTATCTCTGGAGTCAGCTGAACACACCATTCCAGTTCACAATCTGGTACCTTCTCTTCTGACATGAAACCCAGAGCTATTCTCCAAGTTTGTCTTCATAGCGTCATTTTCATCCATTACTAACAGAGGCAAAACAAACCTTCCCAGGTTGGTTGCTAGCTTTACATATTTTTAATAACTCTTATAAAAATTTCAGTCTTTTTGAAAAATTTTTCTTACTTCCCATATCTAGAGAGGAACTAATATTAAAACATTCACCACATTCTTTGCTTTCCTTATGCATTTTTTAATAGTTTTTCAAGTTTTATAAGCAGGTGGTCTCCCATGGTTGGTGTGGCTCCATCCTATGATTACTTCTAACATGTTGACAACTATGTTTTTGCTATTGTTGAAATTGTATGTGCCTTATCTTACAGCCAGAGAGCATATCACAGCCCATATTTCTGCATGTTATGTTAGTTTTCCTCTACGTTTCAGGTAATTTTTAAATGCACTTATTTTATTCTGTTAAAAAAAATAATAAAAAGGACAATACAAATATATAAAAGGTCTGTAGCCTTCTCCTCTTTATATTCATATCTGGGGTATTTTATTTGTGGAAACCTCCACTCATTCCAGCCAAGTTCTACTACAGAACTTCTGGCAAAAGGGAAAAAATAAGGAACCAGATTTAGGCAGTCCAGTCACACACGTTTGTAGCTCTGTGTGCCACAAGTGGTGAGTAATTAATGCTTGTACACAGCTCTGTTCAGGTTAGGGACAAAATGGTTTGGGATAATATGAGCCAAATGTATTTCTTCAATATCAATACAGTATTGATGAGTTTTTCAGTTATGACAGGATTTTTAAAAAGTCTTAAGTGCCTCAGTGCACATTCCTTTTATCTAGTGCTCATCACTGTAATGCAAGATTCTTCAGTGTTCATGACATAAAGGCTCTTTGCTCCCTCAGAATTCATTTCAGCGGAAGCCATTAGATCTCACAGTTGCAGTTCATTGTAGGGATTTCAGGTCATCTCAGAACTTACCCTTTTCCAAGAACAGTTTTAATCTTTGTTCAGTACTTGAATACACTTTTATAATTATACTTCAACTGTTATTGCAGCTATATTTCAGATTTTACGTATGTAGGAAAATGCTATATTATTTTAATACTGACAGTAGAGTAAAAATCTATTCAATATTCACCTTTCACGAAGCACAATCAAATATCCAAGTACACTATTACACTTGCCTAGCATAAAGTTTCAAACTGCTAATGGATTTTAAATTGATGTCATAATGCTGCAATTTAAATACATGATGTTCATTAATTTTTCCAGAACTCTTCGTGGAGTAGGAGTGGTATGAAAGAAAGAGGAAGGTTATATTTTCTCTACCTGCTTCTTTTTATCTGCTTCCCCATTTTTGATATATAAAAAGAGTCATTTGATATACAAAAAGAGTCAGCTTGACATGGCTGGGGGTGAAGTTTATTCCAATGACAACAGGTTCCAATTAGGTAACCAGTGTGGAGTTGTATCAAATTAGTATTTTTTATGAAAAAAGTCACCAGGAATAGGATAAAAATAACACATGATAGGCACGACATTTCCTGAAGACAGACTTCATGGGACCTTTCCCCAAAAATCCATAGGCACAAGGTAGAGGAAATAAAGGATGGAAAGGTCATCTTGCTCATACACCTCCTCCTCACTGAAAGGCCAAAATTCATGTATTGAGCAAGACAGCAATATTGCAAAACACACAGGTACAGTTTCCCACAAATCTCAAGGAGTCACCTCAGATGTGGATATCGAAAAGGGGAAAGAGATCACGTCATGGAGGGCTACTACAAGATCTTCTACTGCGGGGAGTGAGGGAGGGCTCTGGATGCAAATTTTCTAGGTGAAAAATCTTCNTGGTGGCAAATTACTCTAATTCCTCTGGTTTGCTGACCTTGTACATTCAAGTATTTAAGAACACTGAGAAGTCGGGATCAGAGAGCCCTGGCATGCTATATGCAGCCAGTCTTTAGAGTGCACCCTGATAGGAACAGGTAAAGGAGAACAGAACGAATGTGANGTGGAGAAATTGAAGAAAGCTGAAACTAAAATGTGCCTAGACATAATGGCCTGGTATATACAACACTTCACGTCTATTTGTATTTCAGATCTAATACATTTACTGTACATAAAGACAGTTTTTCCAAAGCTGTTGCTATGGCTACAAATCAAGGAAACCATAGCAACAACCCTGTATTATGTACAGCCTTAATTGCAGATTAAGTTATGCCTCTCTTTGCATTTTATATTAAATACTCCCATACTATCTAGCTTTAGTAATCTTAAATTTTTTTCAGACGTTTAATA
>VYZQ01034351.1:0-12236 GCA_013400655.1 Mystacornis crossleyi | reverse complement strand
TGAGACAAGTTGTCCACCAGTCAGGGGAGGAACAAAAAGATGCATCCTACCTTATTTCATTTCCAGATTTATTCATTTTAAGTGTTATATAATGTGACATTCACACATTACTGAAGAAGTTAAAAGAACAAAATGCACATCACTAATCAGCTGATCATTTATCATTTGATTTTAGATGCCAAAATTAATGATGCCCTTCTTTTTTTTTTTTGTACTTTTTTTCATTAACTCAAAAACAGAATATGTGAGCAATCAGAATATTTATCTGCAATTTCCTTGCTTCTGCACATGTAACTCATCCCACAGTGCTGGAAAATAGATTTAATTGGTTGAAACCTTAGGTCTGTTGGGACTCCCACAACCTAATGGCTAGAAGACCCAACTTCAGATGTTAATGTTCCAAGACATTAAATCCTGATAATTTCAATTTCTCATTCTTAGTTATTCAGCGTTCACCACAAATATCACTGGTCAAATTTCAGCCCATCTTACTCCATTTCCTTCTGTCTGAAAGCTACTACCTCACTGAGTACCACAACATCTAATTTTATACCCTCTGACCCTTCAAATACTCTAACCCTCCATAAAGTCACACAGTACTCCCTATTTTGCCAGACAGTGCCTCTGCTTCAGCAGCTTCTTACTACTCAACAATGCTGTTTTCAAATTTTCCTCTTTTACTTACCTTAAGAAACTGCAATATTTAATTCTTTAATCCCTTTTTTCCCAGTTATGCCCTAACTTCCCATTTAAGTCAAACCTCCCTGTCAGTTTCTGCTTTCATAACTGTTTTTAAGAATATTGTACTTAACTATTCTTCATTTATACATAGTCCTCTGTCTAACTGACTAATTCCATGCCAAATTCCCTCTGAGAACATCATCTTTCATCTCATAATAATTCTTCTTTTTATCCTACTGAACAACCTGTCTCTTTCTGGAAGCAGAGTCCTCTGCAGAGCGGTCAGTATATGTGCCCATTTTTCCTGTAGTTGTTTGGTTTTTGTTTTTCTGTTACGACACTGCTCCTGTGGTTGCTGTAATGGTCACGTGCTGCTCTACTTCAGCCCTGTTAATATTTTTAAGACTTTGGTACTGAGATCCAGATGTGATGTTTTGATTGGAGTTGTATTAAGAAAAACTAAGTACTGTTCCACTTAGGTCATGCAAAATGTCCTCTATGACACGAAGTAGAGTTGAAAGTTTATATCACTATAGCGAAAGAAGGTGCTTTAGGGGTTACTGGGGGCACCACCTTTCTGGAAGTATTTACCTGGAAAGTACTAATTTAAATGAAAAGTCTCTAGATTAGAAGCAGCTTTCTACAACAGACTGCTTTTAACATATCCAATTGGTCCTGTCCATTCTGAGAAACAGAGCTTTGGTGTATCTTCTCTCAATTGGATTTAGCAAGGTAATTGTACCAAACTCTTCAATCTTCCAAAAAGTAGGTCCTCCATTCTCCATATACATCAGCTTCTCAACGCCAGCTCTTCTGTTTTCAGGTCATCCTCCTTGACCACAGGTAGCAAACTCAATCTTTCAAAAGGGATCTCACTAGTATGTGTTCAGCTACAAATCTTCCCTACTGAAGGTATTCCATGGTTCAATTTTATTTAGATTCCTGATAATTTTGTGAGTGATCAGCATACCCATAATGAGTCCTAAGTTGTTTGTTTCTAGCTAATGAGCTGTCAGTATGTCAAGCACCATGGTTGCTTGATTCTGTTTTCCTAGGGCTTGTCTAATTGACTTTTTTTTTCTTTTTTTTTTAACATTGCAGAACATCCTTAGAGTCTTCTGTTACTTTAACTTTGGTATCACCTGTAGGAGACAAATGACCTCCAAAAAGCTTTTACAAAACAACTTTCAGAAATGGTCTCTGCCATGACAGGCAGGACAGAAAAGGCTGCAGCAGCTGGAATAATAGGAGTTGCTTGGCTTAGGATCAGATTTTTGGAAAGCACTTTCCACTTTCTGACAGCGAAGTTACAGAACTGGGTCTTGAAAACAACATCTCAATCTATTTTTAAGTCTTTAGATACTACTTTAAAAACAGTTTGCAATGGTCAGCCTTAACTCAAGTACTCTGGAAGTGTCTCAAGGACACACATTGTGCCCAGGCTGTACCATGACAGGATACCTGCCACAGTCAGGTCACTTAACATAGGAATATTCAGTATGTTTTTAAATAGAGTTAAGAGAAATTTTGACACTAAATGATTTAGCCTCTCAAATTTTGACCAAAGATTGTACCAACCATGCCGTATGTTGTCCACTGAAGTGTAGAGGTGTACACAGTGTTAGAGGATGAAGTAAGCTACTAGGGTTACAAACCTTTTATTTCACCCTTCTGCCTTTCTACACTAAAGCTGTCATCCCCTAAAAGCCTCGTACCGTCACCTCAAAGAGACAGCAGCTGACACATCCCTTTAAAGTGAAAGGAAAAAGAGATTTTGCGATACCATATAACTGGGGATGATAACAGTAAGTACAGCAAGATATTTGCTGCTCATCTTTCACTTCTGTCTCTTCTTGTTGTTATTGGACACTCATAGAAATGGAGAAGTAATGCAGCTTTTCTTGTACACCCAAAGTGTTTCCCTTTGGTGATCCAAAGAACACTGAAATTTATAGGAAAGCTCTGCATTGGTTAAAGTTCTCTGAGTTTTCTCTGTCTTGCCTGAACACAGGGTAGATTGCCTATGTGATAATTAATACACAGAAAAATCATTGATAAATTGCTGAACTATTTTACTGCACAGAAACCGAGGAGGAAGTTGAATCACAGAGGTTCTGACAAATCAACTATGAGGCAAAAAACCCCCCAAATCCAAAAAAAGTCAAACAAAAGTCGTGGTACACAAACTAAGTTAGAGAATCAGGTCTGCACCATGAAAAAAATAAAGACTTTAAAAGACCTCCTTTGCCACCTGCAGCAAAGGCAGACCACAGTAGGCAACCCTGCTGACTAGAGGAAAATGTTGTTATTCTATTATATAAGGGTAAATAGTTTGCTCAATATTCTGAACTAAAAGCCCATTAAAAATGGCATCAGAAAGAGATGATACAATAATAGTCCACTAATGCACAAATTCAAAATGCAAAGCAGTTCAAAATTCGTCAATTACTCTATCTAAGAATCAAACCAGGTAAGGTAGTGACACCACTAAGAAAGCAAAGTTTGATCTTTTTTTTTCTTTTTAAAATTATGCTGTTGTCTAACAATGAATAAGTTAGGTTTGATTCATTTAATTAATTCCTCCTATGCAGCACATTACAACAGTACTGGAATGAGATTTTTAAAAATTACTATTTCATCAAAGGTTTTTAATACCCATCTATGATTTAATTTGATCACCAAATTTGATCTATAATGATATTAATAGATAGAAAAATCCATAGTAGAGTCCATTATTGTTGAACTTTATCATCTTTTTGAAAGTACAATGGTAAAATTATCTATTAATTAGATTAATTTCAAGGAAGTGTAAATCATCCTGACCCATGATACTTGCTTGCAAAGCTATTGTAAGAGAATAATTAATAGGCGACAGTCCAGGAATATTATTCTGAGCGGATGCGAACCTTGAACTTCCAGTCACTAGACTTAAATTCTAACTAGGAATACATCATCTTATGGAAACTCCAACACCCTGGAGGGCTGCAAGAAGGAGGAGAAGAAAAAAAGATCGAAGTAGATTGCTGTTGTTATATATAGCCTGTATTACTGCTTAACATGACCACAAGCTAAAAGTGGATAGAAGTAAAAATTACTGAATTTTAAAAGTTCAAGGTGAGAAGGACTGTGCCACTCAAATAATGGAGCCTTGTTTAAAGAACATATCTTACAAGTCATTTAATTTGTCACCTATTCAGCTGGAAAACTGTATGGCCTTGGGCAAATATTTAACCCTAAGCAGTAGCTAGCAGAAAATACACACAGTAAGGAAGACAAACACAAAACTTAAGCATGGATTTGCTATTTTTCCTCACCCTTCCATCATGACAAATCAATTTCTACAGATTCTGGATTAGATCTCTTCCAAACACGTATCTGATTCCTGGGTCCTAGGTTTAAAATTTAATTGTAGGGTCTTTATGGCACAATAGCATCCACCAAACAATGAATGGGAAGTAATCAATATTAGAATCTTTTATTCACATGTAAATCTTCAATAAAAATTATCCCCCATGTTTTCTGATGAACTATATGTCACACTAAACTAATAAATTGTAATATGGTTTCCATGTTGACTGATGGAGCTCTTATCCGTAAAACCTCTTTAGAATATACTGAGAGACTACCAAAATGTTGTTTCAAAAACTGAAGAGACGACAGAATAGTTCCCCACACACACAGACTCCCAGAACACCCTGTAAGCAGGGG
Organism: Mystacornis crossleyi; assembly: GCA_013400655.1. Taxonomy (NCBI): domain Eukaryota; kingdom Metazoa; phylum Chordata; class Aves; order Passeriformes; family Timaliidae; genus Mystacornis; species Mystacornis crossleyi. The sequence goes on along the minus strand of VYZQ01034351.1, from coordinate 7,847 downwards.
CAGATGCAAAGTGCTGTTCTGCTGTACGTGTTGACTCCTGTGTTTCATAACATCGGAGCTTTTAACACAGACATTGCGCAGAACAAAAGCAGATCACTGAACTGAAAAACCTAAAACCATGCTTCCCAAGGCTTCAGGAAAGATCAAACTGACTAGATGTACATTTATAATACTGTGACTAAACAAGGAAAGGCTGGAAGAAAGGAAAAGAACCTTCTTCTGGTTCCTTGAATCCCTAGTTAAACTCCTATGTAGCACACACTGAGTAACACAACATGATAAACACCACTGCCTTAGCTATAATTTTATGATTTTACAATTTTACAGCACCAAGCAAGAACATTTTTTCTTGGGGAAATATTGTGTGTTTCTGATGGACTACTTAGCAGATGCTAAATGTGCTGAATTCAAATAAAACGTTTGCACCAGAGGGTCAGAGGAAGAAGGACCTCACAGCACGGACCCTTGATCCCGTGTAAGAAGTAGTTGGTGCTGCACTCAGAAAGGCCTGGAGTTCTTTTATAACAAAGTTTCAAGAATAAATTCCACCAGTAACACTTTCTGCTATTTCTTTGGGAAATCTAGTGAAGTGAAATTGATTTTCTTTTTTATTAGCAAGGCTATTAAGCATGAGGCACCAAGAGATGAATAGAGAGCAAGCAACATAAAGAGACGAAAGTGCCTGAAAATGCCTTTTATTTGTTGCATAGTTTCACAGAATCACAGAGTATGTCGAGGTGGAAGGGACCCAGAAAGATCATTAAGTCCAACTCCTGGCCCTGCACAGGACCACCCCCAAGAGACTCACCATGTGTCTGAGAGTAGTGTCCAAATACTTCTTGAGCTGTCAGGTTGGTGCTGTGACCACGGGAGAGCCTGTTCCAGTGCCCAACCCCCCTCTGGGTGAAGAACCTTTTCCTAATATCCATCCTAAACCTCCCCTGACACAACTTCAGGCCATTCCCTCGGGTCCTGTCACTGTCACCACAGAGATCAGTGTCTGCCCCTCCTCTTCCCCTCATGAGGAAGCTGTAACTGCAGTGAGGTCTCCCCTCGCTCTCCTCTTCTCTAGGCTGAACAGACCAAGTGCCTTCAAGCTACTCCTCAAACAGCTTCCCCTCAAGGCCCTTCAACATCCTTCTTACCCTCCTTTGGATGCTCACTAACAGATTTGTATCTTTCTTATATTGTGGCACCCAAAACTGCCCCCAGCACTCAAGGTGAGGCTGCCCCAGCTCAGAGCAGAGCAGGACAATCCCCTCCCTTGCCCGGCTGTCGATGTTGTGCCTGATGCCCCCCAGGGCACTGCTGACTCATGTTCAACTTGCCATCGAGCAGGACCCCCAGGTCCTTTTCCATGGTACTGCTCTCCAGGCTCTCATTCTCCAGTCTGTCCACACATCCAGGGTTGCCCCATCCCAGGTAGAGAGTCTGGCACTTTCCACTGTTGAACTTCATATGGTCAGTGATTGCCCAGTCTGATTTGTTAAGGCCTCTCTGCAGGGCCTCCCTGTCCTCAAGGGAGTCAACAGCTCCTCCCAGTTTTGTTTGATCTGCAAACTTGCTCAGCATCCCTTCCAGTCCTGTGTCCAAGTCATTTGTGAAGCTGTTGAAGAGCACTACCTGCAGGGGTGTAAGATCGTTCTCTGTCCAGGCTCCACTGGCAGCACACAGTGACTCCAGGAGCCTCCTTGTGTGCAGGAATCTGCAGGTGCAGCGAGCAACCACTACAGAAATCTGATCCTAAATTTGTCAAAGTAACAAGAAAATTTCTCTTAACTTCTGAGAGACATCTAAGCTCACTAGAGACTGTTCCAGTAAAAGTCACACATTGCTGATAGCCCATTTCTACTGCTCAGTATAAAGAAGTTTGAAACTGGGGCTTGCAGATGAGGTTAAGAAACTCATTATCCATACCTCCCCCTTTCCATCCTTTTCTTTTAAACTCATGTCCTCATTGCTTTTTCTTTGATTTTTCTCTTGCTTTGATCATCCAGAGCTGACCATACGGGTTTGCTCCCTAGGTCATTTTTCAACAGAAGTGTAAGTGGTAGGAGAGCTCGAAAACAGACCTAAAATGTGTAGGATAGCAGCACAGTGCTGCTGTAAAACAACTGGCCCTTATTCTGATCTTGTATCTTCCTGGTGCACTGTTGTCATGGCTTGTCTTTTATAGATAGCGTGATAAAAATATTGTAGGCATAATGTTCCATTTTCTGGGAGTAGAACCACTTGGTACACAGTGACAATGAGAACAAAGGAGGATACCGCCCCCCCCCCCCATGCAGTTCACAACACATTTATGGTCCTGTGAGAGTGGAATGAATTCCTACAAGCAGAATTAATGATACCTTACTCTTTAACATCTGAAGGAGTCAGAAATAAAGGAAAAATGAAACTTAAAGTGTCTTTTATTTCAAACAAAAGGAGGATATTTAAACAGGAGAGTCTCAGGGGAAAGATTTCATATCACTACAAACAGTGCATTTGTCCAGAATATAACAGCAATGATAATGTTACTAATGGAAGTAAGACATCCTCGCAGTTTCTTGTGGATTGTAAATTAAAGAAACAAGTGCCAGAGCTCAGATACCCTTGTATGCATGTGCACGTGAGTGTCCACATACACTGCTCACCCTTTGCAATTACTTAATTGCAATGTCAGATCAAAGATAGTCAGAGTACAGATGGATGATTTCTCATCTGCATCTGGCTGTGGATGTTCTGTTTGTCATTGGGCCTCGGTGAGAGCACGAAGCAGCAGTACACTCATTAGTCCCTGAAGGTTTCTGCAGTTTATGATCAAACAGAGATGAGTTTTCCATCTTCCAACTGCTTGTATATCACTTAGCACTACAAGATGTTCCATGAATAATGGAAATAATAAAATTATGTCCTCTAAGACACTCTCTCCAAGCCAGAGACCACATACACTGCACAGTTATTAACAAATTATATATGCATTGATTAACTGGCAGATGCTGCCAAGCAGAGTATGTAGAGTGTGTATTACAGCTCAGCTTCACCTGCCTTTCCTCAGCCTGGGAGCTTGCTCTGGATCCTCATCTCCTAGGGGTTAGTAATATTCACAAAACTTAGATGAATGTGAATGGCTCTGAGACAATCAGGAAATGCCGAAGTTATTTGGAGAAGAGGACTGAACAGACAGATAAACATAAGCACGGCTGTAGAAACTTCAGTAGTGACTGTTCTTCCAGTTATTTCCTTGTGGGTTTGCACAGCACAATTTTAAAATACATGATAAGTAAAGATAGACTGAACAGCTTTTAAAGTACGAATTTCTCTTATTTACCTACAAACTTAAGGACATGAAAAAACATCCTAGCTCTATCATAGCTCTACCTGTTCTTCCCAGGCATTTACAAGCATTTCTTGACAGTTTCATTTCACAGGAATAGTAAGAAGGGATCCAACTTACAAGAGTCGAATAATTTTTTTTGTAGCACTTAAGTACAATGTAACAGCAAAGACCCCTAGGGACTTTTTTAATAAAGTAGGCTGAAATACTCTAATTCTGGGTCCTGCTGGCTTTAGTAAATTCTATAACAAATCCAGGACCATGCGGGGATTCACAGTTGTAACTATATTGAGAAGCACGGCCAGCAGAACATTTTAAAGCAACTAAGAGAGAATTTAATCCTTCCAAGCCAAAAAGAATTTTTCTTGAACTATTGCCAAAAATGAGTGCACATTACACAATTTTAATTCCATTTGTTGGAAGCATATAAGCATTAAGCAGTCCACTGTTAGATGAAAACTAAGAACTACAGGCAGTAAATATCTTTAATATAAGAACTCACTACTGAAAACATGCTAATATTTGGGGTTGGGGGGGCGGCTTTTGTTACTGGTTTTGGACAGAATGGTTTTCTTGTTATAATTTGAATGCAACTTATCTGTCTGCTATCCCTTCTTTCTGCCCATAAATTACGTATGCACTTGCAAATTTTGACAAAATGATAAAGAGTGCTAGGCTGGTCTTATCTCAGAGTTAATTAAATTCCCAAGAGAAAAAACCAGCAGCATCCACACTTGAGGTCAGATAGGCACAACCCAGCTATTCAACATTCTACTTGACATTTTGCTGGCTGGCCAGCACATGCACATAGCTCCAGACTTGACAGGTCGTTTGCCATCTTGCATGTCCAGAGTACAGAAAGAGAGAGCAGGGGAGAAGGAGAGTATAAAGAGGATAAAGGGCACGTGAGATCACCACACATGGAGAAAAACTTGCTTACTCAAATATCAGTGGTGTGGTAAAGAAAGTCTAAAATTCCTTCAGCAGCTCATCAGACATGATTAGCTGAAGTCAGAAGAACTCTGAGTGCCATTATATACATTTACCTCAAATTCACTTCAGAAGATGCTTTAATGCAACCAAGCTGGAAAATGCAAATATTTGTTAAACCATGTATGACAGTAGTTCCACAACCACACTGCACTGACAGAGCCTGATTTTCTCTCACACACACCAGCTAATATGATGTATTTATGCCAAGTGAACTATTTCTGCTTTCCGTCAGTGAAAAGAATTCAGTTCAAGATTAAGAAAAAAGTATGTTTTTAAAATCCCATTAACTAAATGAGAGGCTGAAAGATGTGTATACTACAGCTACAGTAAGTCACAGATCTTAACTGGACTATGTTATTTTTTATATCAATGGTAAAAGTTACAAACTGATAAGTAGACAAAAATATATATTGTCAGACAATCATGCTATATTGGCATCTCACTAGAGATGAAGAGCAAAATACACTCCATGAGGCTTGGGTACATGGGAGGCTTATACAAAAAGCCAAAAATGGGGTGAAGGTGAACAAAACAAACAAAACCCACAAAACAACCACAACAACAAAGTTCTGGAATTTGGGGATGTACAATGCATGTGGATGGAATTACACAGCTTCTATTCCCAGGGATGCGATTAAATACACGCACAAGGCGGCAGTGTGATTAGAATGAATTGGTGCAACGAAATGTTCTGAGAATGGAAGCTGATCCAGTTCAAACAAGTGAGAAATGAGGATGCTACAATGTCGAATATTTAATTAACAAAAGAAAAACAGAGAAGATTCACTAGAGACAACCGTTCTATATTCCCAGACATTGGCTAGCTGGCTTGAGAAACATTTCTATTACTAAACTCAATTTTAAGAAAGGAAAAAAGATAGAGGCGTGCAAGAATCTGATATTGTTCAATTAACATTTTGGTATAAGATTTAATGATACCATCTTGAAAAAGGCCATTTACTGTGTAGGAAAAATGTCTGCTCCTGATTGGTTTGGCACGTTCCAGAAATGCTGTTTGATTATACCTCAGCCCAGAAGATTGAGAAAGCTGTCTTAAAGGATTACAACCTATAGACTTAACATTTTTGATTTGCTCAACTGCCAGAGGGCATTGCGGAGTGAAAGTATTTTCTGAGGCTATTGTACAGAATGTGCATCTCAAGTGTTTTACATACATGAATTCAGCAAACCTGCCTTCCTGGACAGCAGTAAATCAAGCACCCAAGCATCTTCAGAAGAAATAGAGGAGAGTAATACATTATATAATTTTTCTTCATTTTGTCCTGTGAACACACTCTTCTGATAGTGCAGAGTGCAGAGGTCTGTTTGATAAAGCAATTTGATTGATAACAACTGTGCCATTCCTCTGAAGAATCCACATGAGTATCACAGATGGTGAGATAACTTGCTGTAATTTTCTCAGCAAAGAACACTGAATCAAGCTTTAAGCCTACATAGCAGTCAATAATTTCCAACAAAAATCACTAAAGGAGATTTTCTTTTTCCTAAGTAGAGAAGGAATTCTGTACTTGCACCTCTCAAATTTCGATTATCCTGGCATCCATGTCTCTGCTGTGATGCTAGAATGTGTTCTACAATCAGCATGTTGAATATTTCTGCCCCAGTGATTCTGAGTGCACGTGTAGGTTAATGTCAGACTTTGACAGTGATAAGGAAGTGGAAATATGGGAAAGCAAAAGGGGGAAAACCAGGCATAAATAATACTGAACTATAACTGACTCAGTTGAGATGCCTGGAATTCTGCAGCACTGAGGGTCTGGTCAAGTAATGACTTTGTACTATCTTCACATTATACTGCAGTAGCTGGGTCGTGCAGCATCCTTGTGTCCTGCTACTTCGAGCCCAACTAGAATAACTGGACTTAATTAAATTTAGAGCTGATTTTTGGGGTGAGGCATCTAAATCTACACATAAACCAACCATATTCCACTGTGCTGAAAGATTAGATACACTGGGTGGAGGACTATCAAATACAGCATTTCTGTAATCCAAGCTACTCAACTGCAGTTATCCCTTAATATTTTAAAGAGTTTTTATCAAATACACTGGCCACAGGATGGACAAGCACAGAGTAGACCCTGAATATCCAGGTGCACCGCGGACTGTAAGGATGTGAGGAGTGTCCTGTAATATCTAACTGGAGACACTGACAATAATGGGCCTTCAAAACATGCACCACACTGGATCTCAGACAGCCTTCTGCAAACTGAATAAATAAGCTTTCTGCTTTAGAAAGAGTTTATTCCTATTTCTCTAATAAGCAGACCCCTTCCTTTTGCATCCATAATATCCAGTGTAAGACAAAATTATATAAAGACAACTTTTTATTTCCAGTGACTCTTCTGTCAAGAGGTGAAATCACTATCTAGCCACTGACTCGAGAATCAGCACACCTGGATTCCAACATCTCCCTGAACTTGGGCACTTACTGCCCAAGTGTGTGATGGAACACACACTAACTCGCATAGCTAGTCTGGGTTTGTCACTTGGGAGGCAAATAAAAAAAAATAACTTGGTCCTTATAACTCAAGTGCTGTAGTAACCTTGCTCCCATGAATCTTACAGTTTTTCTGAATAGCACGGAACTTGGGAGGCACTGGAGTCTGCCAGCCAGTGTTCGTCTTGCAGGTGTACCCTCCATTGCCTCTTCAGGTTTCCCACATGGTCCCTCTTCACACAGACCCCTAAAAGCATTTCCACTGGCACTATTCTCATGATATGCACAAAATCAGCTGCAAATCTTCTTCATCTGCCATTGTGTCTGTGATCTGTCTGAAAAGCCTGCTTTGATTCCAACTCTCACAACTTTCATGTTACTGGCACTTAGTTCCATTCTCAGTGGCTTGCCTTTGGAGAGTTCTTTCCCTTGGGAAGAAATGCTGCAGCTTCATTGATCAGCCCGTGCTCTGTGTACAGCAATTTCACAGCAGACTATATTGCTTGAACTCCATGGCACAATTTCCATTGTATTGCAACAGCTCCAAGGCTCTCAAAGTGGTCTCATCATCATTACAATTATTTGTTTAAAAGGCTGTTCTGCTCCTCGAGTGCTGTCATTCAGTAAGCTCACCTGGGCTGGATTGAGGAGCATCCTTGTTCCAAGACTAGATCATACTCTCGTTCTTGAAAAACAAATAGTGCTTCAACCCAAATATAGAGCTTCAACTAAACCGCCAAGGCATCTTTCTACCCCTTGCTGCTTTTGATGGTAGCTGATAAAATGCCAGCTACATATTTTTCCCAGTAATACAGCCTGGGAATTTGCTTCTGCATTGACCTGTTCGAAATAGTTTCTGCTCTAAGTAACTCCTGCAAAGAATCCTCTGGTTCAAATTAGGATGAAGAGCTTTCTAACTAATTTCCATGCAAATCTAACTTTCAATTTTATGAATAAAATTTTAAAATTGTCTTCTTTGTGTACAGAATTGTCAATCTATAATTCTAAAATCCCTAAAAATTCTATTCCCAGGAGTGGGAATATTCTATCTTTCACAGAAACTTGGCATTTAATTTC
>VYZQ01034350.1:40894-52030 GCA_013400655.1 Mystacornis crossleyi | reverse complement strand
CACTTTTGTATCAAACAGGTGGAGATAATCAGGAATATTAGACAGACATCAAATGCTATTGGAAATAAGGCATCTCTAGTGTGACCAGTAAGCTCATTCATTTACTTATCCTTCCTTGACTGAAGAAAGGAAATCAGAATTTCCTTATCAGAAGGAAGAAAGACAGAAAAAAATCTGTTGTTTCTTACTCATTTAAAGAGCAATAATTTTTTATACATCTAAAAACATTCTGGCTACCTTTTTCACTTTTTTTTTTAGGTTTTTTGCCTTGTTTTTCCTTCATATTTTCCTTTTTTCCTATTCCTTTTTTATTTTTTGTTTTGCTTTTCCTCTCCATCTTTTTCTTCTTTCTTTATTTCTTCTCTGTTTCTTTATTTCTTTTTGTTGTTGTTTTTAAATTTGAATAAAGAAGTGCCTATGGAGGTTGCCACTGATTTGATACAAAAGTGGAAACCTAATTTTTCACTCTTCCAAAGAGATTAAAATCTCAAAGACATGAGTGGCCACTACAGACTAATCTCAGCTCTGTAATTTCTTTGGCTTCAGTGCAGTTGTATATGGGATAAACTTAGTAATTACTTTCCAAAGAGAGCTAATAACCCATAGTTTCTGTTTTACACAACTGTCATTATGAAATTTCCTGAAATTCAAGTGTGAGGCATTTAACTAGAGGGATAGTACTTAGACAGATCATTATGTTCTTCCCTAATTTTTCCACTTATATTTGACAACTTTTGTATGACAGCTCCTGTCTGTGTCAGAGATCTTTAGGAAGAATTCTGCCTTGACATCTAGGAATATCTGGATATACCACGGTTTTAGTTTCTCTCAGCTGTCTTTTTCCATAATCATAACAAGACCTGTCCTACTAGTTTAACTGTCTAGTCCCTGTAGAAATGCTAAAATGCTGGCAGCATATTGGGGTGCTCAATAGCACTCATCTGATGCAAAGTTAAATGCCAGTGTAGATACATACATGTGAGATACAGAAAACTTGATTTCTTTTTATTTACATCTTCATTTGGCATCTTCTTTAACAAAAATGAGCTCCTGTTTGCAGCAATCATCTCCATTGGTGTAGATGGGTGTCATCATTCAGTCTGTGAGGCAATTGCCATCCCTTTCCACTTAAAAATAAATAAATAAGTAGTGAAATGATGGAATATCTCCATATTTACTCACTCCCTATTTTTCTTACAAAAGAGGTATTTGTTGATTTGCTTTACTGAGGCTGGATTTACAACTAAGATTCAATATGAATCACAGAGCAAACTGTTTCAGCAGTGGTGTGGGTGACTGTGACTGAGGAGGTAGCATGGTCTCCCATGCCATCGGGATGGCAGGAACACTAGGGGTAATACACATCCTTTACAAAATCAGTTTATCTGAGAGAAAGAGTAGGTAAACAAGAACATTTCTTGCACAAAACATAAACTTGATTTCTTTTTTTCCTGTTCTAATGGATAATATCTTTGTAATAAATATAGAGCTTTCCTGAACTGTAAATTGTTGTGTAACATGTTTGTGTCTTCCTGCAGTGGCATTCAGATTCATAAAAAAACTTTATAGGATTTAGTGTATTGATGGCAAAGAGCTACGAGATTGTGATTCCTCTTATAAGACAAGGCTGATATCAGCAACATGGCAGAGTGTCAAAACCCCCAGGCTGCTGGCCAGCCCTGGCTCTCCAGGACTTTCACACTACCTGTACCCCTAAAGCCTGTGGCATTCAGTGGCCTTACAGGAGGGGTGGCCATAGAATAAAGAATCACAGAATGGTTTGGGTTGTAAGCGACCATAAATATCATCTCGTTCCACCCCCTGTCATGGGCAGGGAACCTTCTACTAGACCAGGTTGCTCAAAGCCCCATCCAACCTGGCCTGGTTGGGGCTGGTCCAGCTGGGGCTGGTCCCACAGGGCTACTGGGGAATGTCATTGGGATATATCTAAGGGTAAATATAACATATTAAACATTAGCAAATGTTCTACATACTCAAGAGAGAGAAAAAAAAATCTATTTCCATCTGAGCTATCTATTTCTACATCCTATAGCTGACCTTGGGCATAAAACCACTGATGTTTACAATCTCTAAGGGATTAGATGGGGAGACCTATCAGTTACACAGTATTATACTAGGTATTTTAATGCCTGAAGATGATGCAAGAGGTGAACAGGGAAGACAGCTTGCAGACAGATTCTTTTTCTCTCCACTAATTCATTCACTCTNTTTCACATTCATTCAGTCCCCCACGTTCCCTTGACCTGTGATCTTGCACAAGCTCCAAAACAAACTTGATCAGTGCATGGTTATACGGACACCAGTACATTAAACAACCCCAAAGCACTCCCTAACTGGTGCTGTGGGGTGTTGGAGGTGGGGGAGGCTGTGCGTGGCTGTGCAAAGCTGTGAGAAATCAGACAGTTCATTCCTCTTTCAAGAAGTGTTACATGTCCAGGCTGTGGTATTCTGGCTCCTTTCAAAACGTGTCAGCTTAAACAATCTCTGCAATACACGTCCCCTTCCTCTCGTCCTCTTTTTTCTCTGTGCTGGAAGGGCTGCTGTGTTCCACCCCACAGTCAGCACTGAGATTTTTGTATAAATGAAAGTTACCCAAAGGATTTGTGGCCACTTCATTATCACTGCTGTGTCAGACGATAGGGGTTGGAGCATTTTTAGTACCTATAGAAATATTGTGGGATGCAGGGAGGCAGGTAACAGTCTGAGCTGCCTCCAGCAGAGGGAAGCGGTACACACACGCTTCCCAGCGTGCTCCAGCCTGCCGCTGTGCAGAGCAGACAGCAGAAATGTCAGGTCTGGTGTTTGCGGAGCTGAAATTTCTCCCCCCTACCCCTCCTCATTCCCCTTGCCAACACAAATGCCTGATTTAATCCCCTTTGGTTCTTCGTCACACTGATCTTACCCTCAATTTCCCCCAGACCAAGAAAAGAGGTGTCTCCTATCCAGCTCTCAGGAACACCCGCCCTGCAATGAGACTTCATGTAAGACGTTGGATTTTAAACCCCAGAGTAAGTGCTGGGAAACAGAGGTGCAGCTAGAGCTCCAAAAGAAGTTTTGGTTTTAAGTGTAGGGCTTTAATATTATATTTCAGAAGCTATTTTAAACCAGGGATGCCTTTTCTCTGAAGCTCATCAGCAGATATATCAGAGGAACTTCTCTTGGGCTCGTGCAGGTGGTCCTGGTGCTGCCTACCCGTGAATTCCCACACAGGTGCACGCTCAGATCCCTGCACACCAACACACAGCTGGAGGCTGCCTAGACAGTTTCCACTCTTTTTTGTTTGCCACACTCACATCTTTCTGTCACAGGGTCCCTTTTTGGACAAATACACACACACACCCCTACACAAGCCAAACAAGAATGCACTCACACCTCATATGGAAGAAATCCTTTGACCACTTCTCCTTGACAGTTATACACTTTCAAAAAATACATGTGACTCTTGCCTCATCTTCTCTGCCTTTGGAAAGAGCAGAAGCCTGCTGGAGATTAATTCACGAGGAAGATAATGTCCTTTACCTACACCTCCTTGAACTGCCTTAATACTGTTTGCAAAGCAACCAAATGACTGTCTCATCCTGACCTCGTCTAGAGCTGCAGGGAGGCAAGTTTTGCCTCCAGCTTTCAACCTTTTGATGCCAGGATTTTCCATGCTGAGATACAGTAGGTGGGTAACAAGAAGATCCTATTAAAGTGAAATGAAGTAGCAAAAGGATTGTCAGCTGAGCAAATAAGAAACATATAGTACCTATCTGTCCTTCTCTGCATTCCTTCCTGCTCACTCTGAGAAAAAAAGAAGGAAAAAAAAAAGGTGGTAAAGGGGGAAGAGCAACAGAGAGCAATAGCAGCAGTGACAATGTCTTGATTTTATATGTAGAAAATTAATCATTGCTGCTAAAGACACAGCTCCTTTAATGAAGAGGCTGCTGCAATATCATCGCAACAACTAGCAACCCACATGTTAGATTACAACAGGTTGAGCCAGTGCACGCTCCCCTGTGCCACACTCTGAAAAAAAAAATCAAATGTCTCTACCTTAGACTCCTTCATTTCCCACGCAGAGATCTCCTTTAATGCAGGCTTTTCATGGTACCTTTCTTTGCCAAGAAGGGGCTGACAATGGCTTATTTACCTGACTTACCTGTCCTTGAGTTATGTGGCTTTTCTTTGAATAAATTAAACTGGCTGTTTTGAGTGATGCTTTCAGCCTCTTGAGTCTGGATCTAATTCTCAGAAGAGTTTTTGCTTGAAACCTGTTTTTCAAGTTTTCAACTGAGTATTGACTGTCTGCGAGATGCAGCTCTCCGAAAGGACCCTGGTGTCTGTGGGTAAGGAAAAATATCCTATCTGGCTACCTTGCCTGCTTTTAGGTTTCCGATATACCCGTGATAGACTACAAGTGGAATGAGGGCTTGCTAAAACAAGCCCTTGTCTTTTTTCAGTTAATTGCTTTGCTTGTTTGATGCGTCTGACTCTGGGACCAGATTTTCAGCTGATGAGAGTTTCTTTAAATCCACTGCTAGGAGATAGGTTTATTTTTTAATGCTGTAATAGCATTCTTTATTCCTTAGTGGATATATGCATTAACTTTGCTTTGTGTGCCTGATTCTGTCTTACAGGAAATGGTGGTAAATACTTGAAAAACTCTCATAGTTAGGAAGTTTGATTTTAGTCTCCAAAGTAGAGGAAAATCTTGATTTCAGTTTTTGGCAAAGGGTGTTTTTGTCATGTATTTTCTATGATCTCAGCAGCAACAAAATTTCAGGGACCAAATGCTCCTTTGTACAAGCTGACTTATCTCTGAAGCAAGGAATTTTATGGTTCATCAGAAGAGCTGTCTGTTGTCATGGACATGGGGTGATTTTTTTTTTCCCCTTGGTGCCTAGGAGAAGAAATAGAAAAAGAAATCAGTGAGACATAGAAAAACATGCCTAAATATCATGTAAAAAAGGATGCCTTTTCTTTTTCATACACGGTAGAAAGTTCTAAAGATGATGTCCCAGGCACATTAAAACATAACATGTATTAAATCTGGCACACAGCTAGAGTAAACTGTTGTTTCTCTGTTGTTTGGTTTTTTTCCTATGCATTACCACTGTATCCAAGCATATTGTGTTTTTACATATGCATATTCTTCTGGAGTGGAGAGACAGGAAAGCATAAGGATGGCAGAGACCAAAAAAACAGAGGTCCCTTTCATCACTGGAGTTGTCACCAGGAGCAGTGTGCAATACGTGCCATCAGAGTTCTCAGTGATGCTCAGGGCAGAAGTAAAGAGAAATATTCAATCTCAGGCCCTTCTTTGGAAATATTGGCTCACTATTTACTACTGCGAGTATCTAGAACTCATCACACACCATGCTGAGCTCTTCAGATCAATTCACTTCAAAATGGTCTCTCACTAGAGATCTGCATGCCTCAATCCGAATAAATTCAGGATAATTCTCTTACTGGTCTGATGAACCTGAAATCAGAATTTGGACCTAAATAGAATAGTTGTTACTAAATTATTATTATCACTGTTATTGTCTCTATGTAAACAAAATACCACATACCATGACGAAACTGCTGCTTTTATCTCTTTGTAGTGTTCCAAATCCTGTAATCTAATTGTTACACATCCTTGCTCAAAAGAAAGGCTCAAATATTAGCTTAAGGTTGTAATAGTAATTAGCACTGCAGAAGCTTAAGCTATCTGTGTAGATCATAGGGTTTGCTTACCACATACTTTATCAGTAGGTTAGCTCGGGCACCTTATCCTCTGACACCGGGAATCCTGAATTCAGCTGATTTTTTAGGAGTCTGTCTGTTCTGAATGTTTGTTCTTTATCTCTTATGCTGTGGTTGAACATGCATCAAACACAGAAAGGAATGTAGGGGGTGAGGGAGCGGGGGAATGGGGGAGACCAAGTGTTCTGGCAGTGAAATGGTACTAAATATTGCCAAAATGTGCTTGAAAGAGGAGTGGCAGTGGGATCTGTTTAACTGACGGTAGAACCAAGCCAGAAGTAGGGATTCATTCTCCACTGACAGAGCAAGGGTAATAGTTCACACCCGAACACAGCATCCGTCAGCTGAACACAGAGGTGAGCAGAGCAACTCTGCTGCCATGTACACCAGGGAAATTCCAGCACCAGAGATTCAGAGACTGGATGCTCTGGCTTTGACACTGTGGGAAATTTACTGTATGCCTTTACTGAGAGCATTTTAAATTGGACTTTTGAAATGTAATCCAGTTTGTCTTCTAGTGCCTCTGTTTATTAGCCGTGGAGAGGGAATAATAACGCTCATTCCATAAGCTGTTTTCTGCTCTTTTCCTCTTTTTTTGCTCTTTCCTTAATTGTAACCATCTGAAACAAGGTATAGGATTATAAGGACCTTTATTTTTATCAGAGTTGTTGTTTTTAAACGCTGAAGATAAAAGGGAAAGAAAGTCCTCACTCAAGAAATTAAGTCAAACCTTGTCCCTCAAGACAGGATGAACGACCAAGTCACTCCATTAACATCTTAAATCATGTATTCCTCCCCACAAAATCACACCTTCCAACTTTTTTTTCCTTCTCGCTTAATACAATACAACACTCCCCTTCAATAATACCATTTTCTCCTTGACCACAGCCCTTGGCACATCTTCTTTTCCATTTTTGTCTGTCCCTGTGCACACCTACTCCCTCTACAAAGGTCTCCTCTCTTCTGCAGGCTGGCCAGGTGCATTGTGTGAAGATCCAAGAAGTCACTCACAGGTAGCTGAGCTGGCTGGTTTACATGTACTGACTGGCCAGCTGGCAGTCTGAGCCAAGCAATTAGCTAACGAGCTTATACCACGGCCTTTCACTCACATGAGCTGTGCTTTGGCGTTGTCTCACACTCCACTGATTTTCATAAGATACGTAGGATATTTATATCTTTTAAGCTTTTATCTCTCTAGAGAATGGGGTGAAATTAGCCACCAGGTTCAGAATACATTGCTGGGCACAGGACTGACAGATGGAGAGCCAGATGGACAGACAGCACTCCTATAAAAGTGTTATTTCCTTAGGAAAAGAGGCCGTTGGGTCTAAGTGCTACTGGTATGGGGTTATAGGATGGGTGGGGGGGGATTATAACCTTCATTAACAGATGTCATGTGTCAGACACTCCTGCAGAGAGATGCAGAGGGAGAGTAAGGGAAGTACCTTATTTTGCTTTGAAGGTGTGAGTTTAAGTCCTGTTCTGTCTCAGGTAAATTCACAGCAGGCTGGCACAGCTACACATTCAAAAGGGAAAGGGAAAGGAAGGCAGATTTGTCACTAGCTCCATTAGTCCTTTGTCCATTGTCATTTAAAGGCATTCATGTGGCTTTTCTTGATCTGACCCAGTAGACTCATGAAAGATTTTCTGATGTTTTCTTTACCCAGCCCAATTGGATAAATTAAATAGCATATTAAGATTGCAGTCCCTCACCCTGAAAATGACTTGAACCCTTCCTCTGACCCAGCTGCACTCTGAAAATGGCTGGATCAGGCATGATCAGGTCTAACAGGCTACATAGTCTATATCTGGGGATTTCAACTAAGAAAAAAGACTGGTTTTAAGTCTACTGCTCACTGAATTCTAAAACCCACTACTTAACAGCACTTTCTAAAGCTGTAGTCACAAAATGTAAAAATGCTACAGAAAAAAATTCAGAGAATCACAGAATGGCTTGGATTGGAAGGGACTTTATAGATCATCTAGTTCCAACTCCAATTCCATGGGCAAGGTATTCCACCTCTGCAACCTTTCTCCGGTGTTTAGAAGTAGTGGTGCACTAGGCAGTTCGGGTTTTGGACTGGTCACTGTTAGGCTTATCATTGAGTAACAGTCTGTAGGATCAACTTCTGGTTTTATTTAGCCATTTTATTAGATGGTAATTTTTGCAGCATCCTTCCTTTGTAGCACCCTCTGCCCCACAGTGAGCTACCGTGTGGGGTGAGGAATGTAAAGGAAGTGAAAGGTGCAATGCCTTATTTGGGAGGATTATCAGATGCAGAGTTGATATGTGAACAAAATCTGGCTCCAGAGGTTATGGAATTCCAACCAGGAAAGTGGGTGGGAGCCCTTGGTTGAACCCAATTCCTTGCTGGAAGAACTGTTGCTGAGCAAGCATGCTTTGAGTTATCATCACTGTTGCGTTCATCTGAAGCCTGGATGTCGGGTTGTGGATGCTCACTGCAACATGGGCAAATGGAGAGAGTAAAAAGTTTCAGAAAGTAATTTCAATTATGGTATTTTAGAAAGAAATTGTGTTGCTCACAATTTTATTTAAATTTGTAGGATAGCTATGAAAACATCTCATGCTTTTGATGCTGTGCATGAAGTTATCATAGCCAAGGGTATCTGTACAATAAAATAAGCACAGTTGCTGCTGGAGCTTTTCTGAACAACTTTCATTTTACTCTTTCCAGTAATACAATGCACCTTTAGTGCTGAAAGCTTTGTAATCAATCCTTTTACTTTTCTTTCACTACAAAAGTTCCTCTTAAAAGGACACCAGATCCAATCTTCAAAAATATTTGCTGACTTCTGAAGCATGTTCTCATGCCTCTGAGTTTGAAGTTACTGTAGAAAATTTACTTATGTAGGATGGCAATCCAAATAATCTTATTTTATATGAAAGTATATAAAGGTCGTATCAAAATTTCATTGGAGCTCTGTCCAAGGAAAAAGAAGTTGCTTGCTTATGAAATTCTGTTATAAATGCATTTAACATCTGGTCCTGCAAATGTACATGATTGTTTCTTTGTGACCCCTTGCAATGAATAAAGGCAAGAGATGTGAGTAAAGATGTTGAGGATTAGATCCCTTACTTTATGTAATTTTTTTTTTCCTATGGCATTTCAATGATAAAAGACCAATTTCTGCCCTTGCTTAACCTCCAGCAACCCCACTGATTTCCTTGTTCATTCCAGATTGTAATGAATGACTTTACACACTGAAGCCCTTTTATTCTTTCCCTTCCAGATTGAGTGTCTCAGCCCAGACAATGGGCCCCTGCCTCCAGGAGTGTGCGACTGAAATAAATCCACTGACTTGAGCAGTCCTGCTCCATCGCAACCGAGAGCCGAAGTTGGTCTCCGTCACACAAACTTCCATGGAGCACAAACCTGGGAAGAGCATACAGGTAAGCAGCATTTTTAACTCCTTAGCACGGCTTGTGTTTGTATCAGCCCTGACTCATGGTTTGTACACATAGAGTATATATTAAATATCACTGTACTTGCACTACGTGTATCTATTTGAGATAATTATGGCTATTGTAGTGCTGATGGGACTTGCAGTCTTTAATGCACTTATCCTCACAACATCTGATAAAGCGAGGAAGTATTTTTATCTGTGTATTTTACAGAGGAAACTGAAGCCTAGACAGCTTTTTTGCTATGTCAGGGAAGTTAATCTGGATTTTCCTAGCTGAAAGCTAGCACTCAGTCTCTTAGTCTGCCTAGAAATAAGCAGTACAAATAGGCATAGAGAAAAGCGCTTCTTGTAAATTGGGGATACTGAACTGCTTCATTGTGATACGGCAGACATGATAAATTGCTACTGTTAAATAAAGTGTGAGGGAATTGTCACGTAGCTACGGAGAGGACATGCTGTTATTAAGGATACAAAACACATATATTTCAGCTTATTCTTCCATATCCATATTGACTCTGAAGTGCAAACAATAATAAAAACTAGATTTTGCCAGTAAACTAACACAATTTATTTGGAGGACAGAGCAGAAAGTGGGAGCAGAGCTTGATTCCTCCCTGCTTGTGAGCAGTGACGTGTCAGCTGAAAGAGGCAGCCCAGGCAGGGGACGGGGAATGTTGATGTTACTTAATGTTCTGGTGAGGATTCAGTGAGACAGGGGTTGAGTTCTAAAAAATTAACAAGGTTTGTAAATGTGTATCAGAACGAGTCATTGTACTCAGATCTGCTTTGTTGATACCACAAGATCACCTTTTTTCTCTATTATCACACAATGATATGGGTACTTTGATGTCTCAGAAGTCTATGGTTGCTTCAACACATAAAAATGAGATGCCAGAAGTGAAGGTACTGGGGAAGTGGGGGCTTTATTCTTCTGGCTCAGACACTATTCTCTAAAGGGGAAACAAGATGTCTCCAGATCTATTCTTTTAGTACGACTGGGACTCTCTGGGATTGAAATAACTGGCTTTTCGTTTCCCAAGAGTATCTAGCATGTGTATGAGACTATTATTATGAATTTTGCTATTGCACAAGCATAAATCTGGAGCGAGTCACAAAGTTAGTCTAGATAAGAGGCCTTATTGAAAAGTTAAGAAATATCACATATGTGTCTAAACCAGAAGATTTCATCAGGAAAAAACATCTTCTTCATGAGGTTATGGCTTGAATATGGTTGCAGATTGGCCTTCTAAGTTTTATTTTATATTGTTTGATATGCTCCAGTATTTCACTGTAATTTAATGGCAATTCCTATTCACACAGCTATTCTAAATAGGTTCTTATATGTACCTATTACCTTGGTAGCCAGGTTTCTATATCAAATCCTGAACATTCCATTATTATTAAAAATATAAAAGCCATCTATTCCATCCATTTTGTACAGTGAGGTGAACGAAATTGGATGTGAAGTCACAGTGTGGTAATAGGGTAATTATTTTTTGGAGGTTCTTCTAATATACTTATGGTCAATTGTATTGAAGATGTATTATATTACAGTTGTTCGTGACTGTTTTATCATGTGCCATGAATTGAGAAATATTCTATCCTATCCCTGGATTAAAAAACCCCATGCTTTAAATTTTTAGAGAGGAAAATACGTCTTTGAAAAGGTGCAATTTGATCCTCTGAGCAATTTATACCATTTTTGACATGATCTACACCTTCTTGATGAAGACCTTTCTTCTTCCTAAGATATGAGCGGAATTTCTGGAGATAAGAGAGATCTCATTCTACTTCATTAGTCTGAATGAACCAGCATTGCATTTGAAGTTCCCTGCATATGCTACATATAGTATGTTTACACAATCCCAGAACACTTCAAGAACAAGTGTCTTCCATGGATGTGGCCTCCTGAAATGTTTTCATTAGTATTAAAAAAAAAAAAAACAAAAAAAAAAAAAA
>VYZQ01034350.1:23899-36185 GCA_013400655.1 Mystacornis crossleyi | reverse complement strand
CCGGCTCCTGCCTCCCATTCATGTAACCTGTGTGTGTCTCTCTTTCTCTCTGTGTGTAACAGCGAGAGGGAGAGAGAGAGCGAGGCACGGAGAGAGGGAGGAGGAGGGGGGAAGCTTTAAATAAAGCCTTTGGATTGCAGCTGCTTATTTTGGGCAGTCCTACCAGGACGATTCCTGTCAGGAAAGAAGCTGGACCAGTCGTTGTTGTTTTTTTTTTTTTTTTTTTTTTTTTTAATTTATTTTGATTTTGATTTTTGGGGGTGGCAGCGGTGTATCTCTGAGCTGCCTGCGGAGATGAGCTCCGGTGCCTGCCTGTAGTTTCCACTTTGGGATCGCTGGACACAGAAGTGGCATTTCGGTGGGGGGAAGCTGCAGACATGGTAAGCTTCTCTTTTTCCTCTGAAAAGTGTATTTATGCCATAGACTCTCTTCAATTTTCCCTTCCCCCTTCCCTCCTCCCACCAAACAGCCAGGCACACAGGCTGGGGCTGGGGAGAAGCTCCCTGAATCCCTGGTTTTCCCTCCCCGGTATCCATCCTTTCCTCCTGCCCAGCTCCCTGCCCTCCCCTCGCACAGTTTGCAGCAATTCGGAGGGAGGCAAAGATGCTGCAGGAAGCTCCGGGCTGGGGCGGGGGGGGATCAGGCACCCCCAGACTGCCAAAACCTTGCTTCAGGGTATGTTTGGAGTGGATTCTCCCATCCAACCTTCCCCCTCCCCGACTCTTCCCTCTGCACCCCGAGCGGTGCGGCTGTGCTGGGGGAAGGCAGCAGTGCAGATTGGGAGGCACTGGAGCAAAGATGCGGCTTTAAGATCAATCGGTGTTATTTATGTAATAGTAAAAGCAGGGAGGAGAAGAGAGAGAAAAAAATAGAATAAGAAAGAAGTGCCTTGGTATTTCTCAGCTACCAAGGCTGCTTTGGCTCTGTCTGAACCCCTCATACTCATGTCCTGCTGCAGGGTGGTGCGTGGTGGGAGTGTGTGTATGTTTACATTTGGATCTGTGCTAGGTTCGGGGTGAGGATAGGGTCTCCCATTTTCCAAAGAAAGGTGGGTTTGCCTCCACCAAAAAGCAGAAAAAAGAAATGCGCTTGACTGCAAGTTGAGTGACAAGTCTGTTTCTTAGGCATTAAATGTTAAAGCCCTGCTTCCAGCCATGCCCTGCCAGGATTAAAAGCTCACCCAAATAGTGTGGTGCTGGAGAAAAGATGCTGGAGTGCCTGGAAGAAATGCAGTGGTTCAGACTCCTGCTCGTATTCTCAGCAATTTGCATTCTCAAACACAAATTTGGGTTGCTGAACCTAAAACCAGACTGCTACCAAAGGGCATTTATTTCCTGGGAGTTGTTTTGGTTGAAAATATAGTGTAAAATATCTGTGATATTTTACTTCAAAAGAAGTGGTAGTTAAGGAATGACAAATCTTTAAAAAATAAAAATTACCCCCCCCCAACCCTATAAGTATTCAAAAGGCAGGATTTATTTACTTTCTTATCTGACCACCCTTAGAATTTCACAGTGGTTACAACCATGTAAGTACATGATTTGAAAACAAAAAAGAAAAAAAAAAAAAAGAAAAAAAAAAAAAAAAACCCAACCAAAACATCATATTAATCCCACTGCCTTGTTTTATGAGATACACAGTCTGAAATACATTTTTCATACAGCCAAAACAGAGATGACTAAATGTTCATTGAATAGACAGGCAAGACCTTTCTGCATCTTGAATGTATTTGCTCATGTTTTTTTACTGGAAAGTTCAATTTTTTATGATTTAAAAATAATAAATAAAAAAGGTAAAACACCAAACTCCTGAATCGAACTAAAAAGTAGTCTCTCTGCCTCAACCCCATCTTCCTCCTTAACTTTTTGCAGTGAAGACTCACCTTGAATTTACAGCTGCATCTTTTTATCTTTTTTTTTTTTTCCCTGACAAAAGTCTCAGGTGAAGGGAGGGCCATAAAATGAGAAAATGAGAGCGAATCTTTGAAGTTGGAAGTTGTCTATGTGCTTTTTATAGGTAAACTTCTGCTGTAGCATGGCAAGTTGTTAGTGTGCTGCTCCCTGCTCTGGGGCGCCGGAGTTGGGCAGGGAAACTTGGCAGCTCCCAGCCTATCCCAATCCCATTTCTTTCTGCTTCGCTGACCCTAATAAAATTGCCTACTAGTAGGGTAGCCCCTCCCCTCCTATGGAAAGTGCTCTGCTCCCAACATGTGCACCATATGTGCCTGCAACACCCAAGGCTTAACATATATACACCTATACTATGGCAGCAGTCTGCATATGCCACCCGCACTCTGGCTCTGGTAGGAGCCGGGGATTGGCCATCGGGAACCCCAACCTCTCCCTGGGTAGCTGGGGGAGGCTGGGGCTGAGCCAGTGATTTGTATTTAATTTATTTCATTGGCCTCCTCAGAGCCAGGCACCTCCCACTTAGTGCCTCTGCCTGTAGCACTTTTATAGGCTTGGGTGGAAAAAACAAGGAGTATGTGTGTATATATATATATATATATATTTAGTACGGTGTGGGGAGAGCATAAAGGGAGGAGGACGCGTCTCTTGCACTGTTTTGCAGCGAGGTAAGACTTCACAACAGCTCGCTCGGCTCTGCCTGTGTTACAAGGCTGTAGGAATTTGCTCGTTTGTGGCCATTGCGAGCTGCCCTTCCTTGTGAAATTCCCAGCTCCCAGACTCTGCCACACTGCTGGATCAGTCCTTGCTGGAGTGGGCTGGTTTGTGGCCAGGAGAATTCTTTGCTGCCATGATCCCTTGAGAATGCAATCCCCAAGTCAGTGCATGGCCGAAGACAATTAGGGTCTGTGTTAGTTTGCAGCAGGTCTGGGGGCAGGGAGGGGACGGTGAGGTCACGGTGTGTGGCCAGGCATTTCCCAGGCACCTGCAAATGTAACCTGTGTTGTTCTTCCCTTGAGAGCAGGACCACTGCTCTGCTCCCGTCACCCTGGGAAGGGGATCTGCACACACAACTGGGGCAGAGGAGAAGGGGAGGTGCCTGTGCAGACAACCTGTTTCACTTTTTTCCCCTTTTTCCCCTTCAAAAAAAAACACCAAGACTGGGAATTACTGCCACTGAGATGCACTATATCTTTTCAGGGACTCTGCCTCTGTGCCTCATCCTCCTTCCCCATCCATACGTGCGTGAATGTGTACACATTTTCACAAGGGGAGATTTTCGATTCATGTGTTATTTATGTGTGTGTTCTGGAGAAGAAATGTCATGTTTTGATAAGGAAAGAGGGTCATTAACGTGGAAAAATGTTCTCAGGTTGATCTTTGACAAGGAAAGGGGTAAAAGGCAAAAGGAGATGCAGAAGTTAACTTTGTAGTTTCCTTTTCTTATTAGCAAGGGGTCCTGGTTTAGAAAGGCTTTTCTGGGGAGAATTTGCCTACTCTAATTTTAAAGGACAGGGAAAAATTATGGAGAGAACAAGGTAAAGCTGCTCATCTGGTTTTGGTTGGGGTTGGGAGATAGTCCCTCCTCTCCCCGAATTATTTTACTACATGAATGGAAAAAGAGGGACATCTCTCTAATTTCAGTGTGTTTGGGGAAGGACTGAGATTTGGGCTGAGAAGACTCTGCAATTTTAAGTCCATGCAGCTTAATTATTTTCCTTGACTCATTTAAAATAGATGCTTTCCTTTTGTTTTGGTGAGCAGATAGTATGCTGGCAAGGGAAAGTGTTCTTTTTGTTTTACAAAGTGAATTTTTTATTTTATTTTATTTTATTGGTTTCCTGGAGTGCACAATAACTAAATGTTATTTCATCCTGTCTACAACATGCACACTATTCCAATTAAGAGCTTACTCAGATTATTTTTAACCTGGTAGTTTGCCATTTTTCTGCTCAGGAGAATAAAACATTGAATTCTTGCAATTTAAAATAGCTGAGATGCTTAAGCAGAACTACCTTTTCCCTGGGAAAGTCATTTCCAGTTCTGTTGAGTTCCCGCTTCAATGGTTCATTTTCTGACAGAATCACATCTTTGCAAGAAGCAGAACTATGATCTTATGTAACTTGATGTTTCCAGATCAAAAGTTACAAATATTGCAATAATACCACGAAGAGAGAGATTTGACAGGAGGAATGTTGCATGGCATATTTATTATTAGGATTTCAAATCAAGGCGTTTTTAAAAATTTATGGAGGGGAAAAGCAGAATTAAAAAAGATGAATAAACAAAAACTTGATAGTTTGATGTTTTTAACATCACTTTTCCCTTTTATCTTACCTCTGTAGGCAGTTGAGATTTTATTCCTTCTTTTTTTAAAGCAAACTCTTCTGTGTTTAAGAAATGTGTAGTTGTAGTTTCAAGATGTGAAGTAGCTTGAAACTCACTCTCTCTCAGATTTGATTCAGAGAAATGAAACTCTGTAAATCAATGTCAATTCAGATTTAAAGACTGGCTGTTACCTGCCCTGTTACAAGGTCTATCAGCATAGCTTATTGTAACTAAAAGCTGAAATACTCCGTTTCTGCTTTGAACTGACAGATTGGCGTTGCTGGGTACTTTGACAGAGTAACTTGCACCACTTGCCAGTGAATTGGGTATTCGTGGATCCTTGACCTATATGTTTCAGAGAAAAAGGTCTTATAATGTAAGATTTTTTTAAAGCATAAGTAGATACGTGTATTTCCTCTTTGCTCAAGATTAAAAGGAAGAAGAATCATGGAGAAATTTATATCTTAACTATGTCAGCATAACGTGAGGAGTGGTGCTGTAGTGTGACTATAGGACTTATAGTAATCAGGAATAAAAATACAATTTTCATTCTTCCCTGCTGTTTCACCCTTGCTTCACTTGATAGATAAATAATTTTGTTAGAAATACATAATTTTTTTTGCCAGCTGTTCTATATTGCTCTCCCTGGAGCATTTGTAGAGGCAGAGTTGAAATGTGAAAAGGGGGGCACGTTTCCTTGACTGTGTGCAGTGACTAACACTTCTTACAGAAAGTTCAAATTTTGGAAAGTTTGAGCCTTACTCACAAAAATCCTTTTGCCTTTATACCAAATTTCTGGGAATGAAGCTGTTTGTGCTGTAGGGGGATTCAAACTTCATTGCATGTTGTCCTGCTTGGTATCAGCAGAGGTGATCTTTTGAATGTGAAGACGTCCATAAAAGCAGGCACAAATTTTTTCTGTTCTTCCAGTGTGTTGGCAGCCAGAAGGACGAAACTGCATTATGAAACGGAATAGGCTGACAGATAAGTTTCCTTTTCCAAGTAGGAGTTGCTTTCTGGGATGTGACACAATCCTTGTTCTTTTTTTAAGTGGGGGGGAAGAAGGAAGAAGAAGAGAGGAACTGCTGATGGTTGATTTAGGTGGAGGGGCTCACTGAACTTCATTTATCAGTTTGGGTAAATGAGGATGGTTCAGTGAGATTTCACAGATCTCTCCACGTGTTTTAGTGAAGCATTTGCTACAGTCTAGGATAACCACTGCAGTCCAGAATGCTGCTCCAGTACTGTAATCACCGCTAAGGCACCGTTGGCAGATGTGCTACCCCGGCAGCAACAGCAAACATGAAAGCAGGAGATGTCTCGCTGCCCATTGATTTAGGTTTTAGGTGATTATTCAGTGCAGTTTTATCTTTAAACACTAAGTAGAAGCCATATCACTTGCCTACACATGTGTTTTGCACTCACTGAGCCTTCAAAGTATTCTGGAGATTGATTAGTTATACAGTCAAAAGTTAGAAAACAGAAGATTAAACCCTGTTTTACTGTTTTAGTCCAACCCTGCATCATGTTTCTAATAAGTGCTCACAGGCTTTGTTGTCTCCTCCTCAAACTCCAGTAAGTGTACTGAAAATCTTAAAATTGCTTTACAAAATCCAGTCTGGGCCTGTTCCTTCTAGGGAATATTAGGTCAATTTATAAAAGCAATCTGGGTCTTCTATATCAGCAGTTGGACCCACTGAACCTTATGGATCCCTTCCAACGCAGGATATTCTATGATTCTATGATATCATGCTATATGGAGGATAAGAGAAGCCAGGATTCATTTCCTGGGCGGGAGCATCTTCAAGTAAGAGCGAAGTCCTGGGGGCCAACAATTCATAAACCATCTCTTCCACTGGGTCACCTGGCCTTAAATGGCCCAATCTTATAAATGAACTTAACTCCCAAATTTTATAATGGAAATTTTTCAGTATTCTGCTAATTCCTTTTTAACTGCCTGTGTGTCTTTGGATGGTGAAAACAATTCCATCCTTGCCTCTGTAACATAAAGAAGAATAGGAGGGGAAAGTTTGGTTACTCAAAAAGCTTGTAGAAGTGACTGCCAGAAGTGGTTGGAAAAACTGACAGAGCATGAGAGACACCGGAATTTGCTTTCTGCCTGTTGATACAAACAGCATTAGGTGGTTGGGCTGTGGGCAGCACGGATCCCGTCAGTCCGGAACAAGCAAATGCTCCTATTTCTAGCAAATTACCCTTCATGCAGCTGGGTTTAAGGTGTGACCAGCTTTTTGGCACAGATTTTTGTTCTAGAAAGCAGAGAACACTCTCAAGAGCCAACTGGCCGATGAGTTCCTGCAGACAGAGCTGTGATCAGGGATCACTTACGGTGTTTCCTTACGGTGGTGCTAAAACAATGCAAAGTTCATACAGCCTTTAATTGCTGCTGTGGGTGTTTGACATTTCAGCAGATCAGACTCTGAGCTGTCAAGATGATCATCCAGAGACTGCAACACACTCTGACACAATTATGAAATGTTGGGTTGAAAGGACTTGCCCAGCATTGCCCACAGTCTTGGGGCATCATTTGGATGCCTTAATCTGAAACATATTTGCCTTCATTCCACAATCGTCTGCTTAGTCACTACAAACCTTCCAGCTCTGCAACGGGTGAGACAGGGATTGTAAGCTTCCTCTCCTACTCCTCATTCGCATTGCTTCATTTCCAGGCTGTCTTGGATAAAACACTGTCTTGTGAATAATGACTGCTTCATTATTCAGACACTTGATTAAGGCAACATTCACTGTGTTTTTTACTTAAATTATGAGTCTCTAATATACACTTTTAAATCATATTATTGGTCTGTTTGTCTAGTTTTTGTTGATTTCTTTTGATTTTATTGAGTCTTCCAAGAGCTAGTAGCTTTGTGACACTGCCTCATTTTTGTCTCTCTCTGTGTGCCAATGGCTTAGTTTAACAGAGTACTCTGATCCCTCAGTCCATCCCACTCAGTCTGGTCCTCTCCTCGTGCCCTGCCTCATCCGTCTCCTTTCTGCAATCCCATTTTCACCCCTCTAAGTTTTTTCTCCGAGTCTCTCATCCCAATTTCCTTCAGCTCCTACCAGCCTGAGATCATGCCAAGAACAAGAGAACATCTCTGACTGCAGTTGTGATACTTGGATGCAGACCTGGCACTTCCCATAGCATGAAAGATCTTGATTAGTCAAACACAGGTAGAAATGTATGTGATGGAAGCTGTCAAATATGTACAAATGCACCCAGGAGCATGTAGCAACAGTGTTTTTATCAAAAATGTCTAAACTTGGCTTAATTCACACAGATGCATACAAAATTCGTTAGAAGAAAAACAGTTCTCTCCCAGGCAAATTTCAAGTCCTTCCTCTAAAGTCCTAAGAATCCCAGAGGAGATTTTAGAAAGAAAGCTAAAGGTTTTCTTTTTTTTTTTTTTTTTTAAACATGAGTAGAACAACATATTTTTCCTTAGCCTTGTTCTCAGAATCTGCTGAACTGTTTTGACTGAAATTTTCCAAAAAACTTCAGCCTGAGGCAGACAGCTGGCATGGAAATTTTCAGGCCAAACAATTTGCTTAGTATAGTTATAAGAAACTGTGAATGCTGTTTTATTATTAAAGCTGTCTTCCTCTTCCCATAATTGACAGCACTACCAACTTTGCCTTTCCCTAATAAACAGAGAACTGGAGATTGTGTTACAAACTAATTTCATATTTGTGTGTTTTATAGACTTTTTTTTATAGTGGAAATTTATTATAAAACTGACACATGCATTTCAGCATATGTTAGCAGATGATGAAATCCCAAGCTTCCTGGAAACCAAAGTGAATACAAGTAATGAGAATCCTACAAAGCCACATCAAAGTGATACAGCATTGCAGGATTTTTAGGATGGGATTAAATCCAAAGAAATCTCAGGAGATCTTGCTCTGACAGAGCAATCACACAAATTCCCATGTATCCCACCCTCAGGTTCAGTGTCCTGCTGAAAGAGGAATTCTTATTTAGTGTAGCAACCTTCTATTGTAACAGCAACTGTTATCACAAATCAGAGCCAAAAAAACAAGGGGGAAAAAACCAAATGGAAACCCAGAAAGCTGAAAGAACTGATAACTGCATTTTGATGAGACCAGCTTTTTTCTTTTGTTATCATCATCACAGGTGACCTCTGAGGCTGCAGTTTCACATCAGAGCCAAACTTCAGGACCCATTGGCATGGAAGGAGAGGGGTCCTGCTCTCCCCCTCTCCTCCCATCCCAATGTCTTCTATCCCCAGCTCCTGTCCTTTGACTCCTTCAGAATATGTCTGATGATTTATACCTTTTTGACAACGGCATGTAGTGGTAGGACAAGGGGTAATAGTTTAAGCTAAGAGTGGGCAGATTTAGATGAGATATTAGGAAGAAATTCTTTACTGTGAGGATAGTGGGACACAGGCACAGGTTGCCCAGAGAAGCTGTGGCAGCCCCATCCCTGGAAGTGTTCAAGGCCAGGCTGGATGGGGCTCTGAGCAACCTGGTCTAGTGGGAGGGGTCTCTGCACATGGCAGAGAGGGCTGAGACTAGATGATCTTTAAGGTGCCTTCCAACCCAACCCATTCTGTGATTCTATGATTTTACAATTTGATTTATCAACCCAGCTCCATCTTTTGCTTGGGGTTTTGTTTTTTTTCTGATGACTTAGTGACTTACACTGAGTCAATGTGGTGGAAGCATTTGCCATGGAGAAGAGAGAAAGAAAGGGGTACAAACATCTCTGTGGAGGTGATGAGGGTTTAGGCTAGTCCCATGACCCAGGAGTTTTTTTCTAGATTGCCAACTATTTACAGCAGTTTTATTGTACTGATATGAAGTCTAATTTTATTCATGTTAAAATGCAGAGTGCACTTTTCATTACAGTCTTCTATGTTCAGGAAAATCTTTTGAACCATCCTGCTTAGTAGGCCTTGAAGCAGTTATCTTTTAACAATTTGCTGGTTTCTTTTTGAACCCAGCGTAATCACAACAACCCAGTTGTGATTGCCACAAAAAAAAGTTTCAAAATTCAAAATCATGAAACGAGTGAATAAGCCTTCCTGTTTTCCTGCTTTAACATTTCAGTTTGGTAATTTCATTAGATAACTGCTAATTTGTGGGTTATACAGCAGAATATATTCCTTCTACTCTTTGGTTTTGTTTTTGCATTCCAAGCTGAAAATCCCCACCCTACTTTATCTATTCTTCAAGTCTTTCCATATCCCTGGTAATCTTTGCAGCCTTTTCCTTTGTCTTTGTTAATTCTCTGTATTTTAGAGATGGGTAGACCCAAAATGTATGCAGCATTAAGACAGAAATGCATGTTATCTTGTAAAACATCATCCCATATTATATTTAGTCTGGTGAAAAGGAGGCTCAGGGGGAACCTCATCACTTCCTACAATTGCCTGAAAGGAGGGTATAGCCTGGTGGAGGTCAGTCTCTTGTCCCAAGTTACAAGTGACAAGACAGGAGGAAATGACCTCAAGTGGCACCAGGGAAAGTTTAGTTCGGATATTAGGAAAAATTTCTTCACTGAAAGAGGGATCAGGCATTGGAACAGGCTGTCAAGGAAGTGGTGGAATCACCATGCCTGAAAGTGTTCAGTGAATGTGTGGACGGGGTGCTTAGGGACATGGTTTAGTGGTGGACCTGGCAGTGCTGGGTTAATGGTTAGGCTCAATGATCTTACAGGTCTTTCCCAACATAAATGATTCTATGATTTTTCTCCTTTTATTGTCTATTCTTTCCTTAATGTATTTCAAAATTTTCCCAGCGCGTTTAACTGGCATGAGCAGAGAGCCAGTATTTGTAGATGACATTCCATGGAGATTCCTCAGCCAACTTTCTGTGTGGCACACAGTTAATTTAGAGCCCATATTGTGTATGCATTGTTAGAGTTGTTTTTCCCTTTATGCATTACTTTGCTTTTATTGGTACTGAATTTCATCTGATGTTTTTATCACCCGGCTTGTTACTCAGTACTGTGAAAGTAGGTTTTAGTATAATGGTTGGGGGCTTTGTGAGAGAATCAGAAAGCCCAGCAATGAAACAGGCTCTCATTTTGACTTTTATTCTTGTCCTGGGGTTAATCTGAACAAAAATATAACCCACAAAATACCCTCTATAATAAGAACAACCAGTCTGCCTGTCTTGTGATATCTGACTGTGAAGTTGTCTGTTGTTCAAATGTTTTTACTTCTCATCGTCAGCATCTAACAGAGTCTTTTTTCTTACACTTCTTTCTAGCCAGTGTTTGCACTTCCTCAAAACAGCAAATTATGCCCTTGCTTCCTCCATGCTGGAGCACCAGAATTCTGATACCAAGGGACAACTTAATGATCATCTTCTCACAGCCTGACATGTTTCCCCTGTACCTCATCTCCTTTCTATCCTAAAATCCCTCTTGTGTTCATGATGCCCTGCAAAGACACCTGGGATTTGGAAACTTTTGCTACTCTCTTGGTTTTGCTCTTATCTCACAAGAAAGTGTGAGCAGACAAAGCCACCTGCCTGTCACTTAGAGCCCTGTTTGCTGGCAAGCACTTGGGTCTACCTGAACAGGGCTGTCTTCAGGGCTTAGCTTTTATGGGTTATTATTGTTGCTGCTGTTCGCAATCTTATTTGGGATTGGAGTGATGCACAAATGACTCATATAGAAGATACAAACCACTGCTTGCAGCCCTGCATACCCCCCATATGCTTTAAAATATCATCTGTTTCTGGCTTTCTGTGCCGAACGCTGCTGATCACGGGCTCTGGAGAGCAACATTATTGTACACCTGCATCACTTTGTTTTCTATTCTTTTATACCTTCTGCATAATTAATGTTTTGTTGAATTTTATGTATTTATTTATTTTGGCTGATGTCTTCTCCAGAGATTATCAGACACAGCAAGCATCTAGTTGAGAAGATGGTAACAGAGAAGAAGGAGATATCAGAAGCTGATACAAGGGAAGAAAAGTGGATCTTTTAGGGGATGAGGAAATGGGGCAACACCAGGAAGAGAGGGGCCTCTACCAGTTCTTTCACCATTAGAACTGGATTCCAGCAGCTGGTGCTCTGTTGTGCTCTGTGCATTGAAGTCTCTTTGATTCTTTTTTTCTTTGTTTATTTTTTCCCCTGCCCTCTATTTCAGAGCATGGAAGACTAAAAAGTCTGTAACATTTCTGCTGTGCGTGAAATACGTAAACCAACAAAATCAGGATACCCAGCCCCAGCAAAGCTGCCCAATCTAATGTGAGCGTGTGGGGGCATATATTCTTCCTGTGTCAATACTCCTGTTTGTTTCTCTCTCCTTCCCTCTGCTCAAATGAAAACACCTGGAGTTAATTTTACATAGACTATGTGGTAGCTCACCTTGCCATCATGTTTCCTTATTAAGGAATTTCATTAAGGCCTTTTTTTTAAAATGTGCACTGCCTTGGCAGACTGAGTGTTTGGAAGTGGACACTCCCAGCAAAAAAGATTTTTTGGAGATAACAAAACCCAATCACATCCAATCTTGTTTCAATCCCCAAAGCACCACAACACTTTAACCTAAACCAGGGCCAGATCCAAGAATCATTACTGTTAAGTCAAAGGCTCCTGTTGGTTTTAATGGTCTCTGGATCAGGCTTTTTCACTCCTGCTGTGGAACAGTGCTGGCTCCCCCAGTGCAGAAGCACAAAATGGCCATGAAAATTGAAGGCTGGTTTGGAAATGGATGTCATTTCCACTGCTGGACTAATTGAGCATTTGTGGCTGGGAGTGGCATAGGTTTGAGGTTTTCTTGATGTTTCCAAGTAAGTCAAAGTTCCTATAATGAAAACATGTAGAGTGGTGTTTTGTAACTATTTTTATACCTACATCAGACTTGATGTTAGTGGCTTTGAATTATTTAATGTTTTTCTTCCTCAGCTGTCATCTCCAGTGAGTTCCCATTGCAGGGCTGCGGGAGTTGTTGTGTAAGGAACAATGCAGGAGCCTGGCATTGGCTGCTGGGGGGTGATGTTGCCTGGTTTTGTTTTGTTTTTTGTTTTTTTTTTTTTCTTTTCCCTTGGAT